>JAZBHA010000114.1:90095-116695 GCA_037464855.1 Iselma pallidipennis | reverse complement strand
AACTTGACGTACCTATTCCTCTAATTTCACTGCGACGCAATTTAAATTTGTCACGTGAATTATGTTAATCCTCACATATGGCATGTTTATTCCCACTTGTAAAATAGCAATTTATTAAAATTAATCTGCTTAAAATTGCTGTACAGTTCATAATTAAAATACGTGTTAGTCAAGGTGATAGTCTGGGCCAAGGTAAAAATGGTGGATGCGCCGGGCGAGGATATATAATAAAATTCGAAAAATTCCAAATATTTTCCAATAAATTCCTTTTAAAACTGATTTTTTTTAATTCATACTTTTCACATGTAAATACACTAAAAGTCGGTTATAACGAGATCTCATATAAAGACACTTGTATCACTCAAAAAACCGAAAATCTCGCCATTACTTTTTAGGCCCATTGAATGTCGTTATAACCGAGTCGTATTGTATTTGTGTTTTCCTATTGAAATTCGATTTATAATTGGAAATGAAATAAAATTGTCAATGGCAAGTTGGGTGTGCACCGTTGACGGTGATGATGACAAAGGCATTGGTGTTATAAATTATGTTTGCATGATGTCTATTGATTCGTGTCGACAATATTGTGCAAATGTTTCTATAAAACTGTCTATGTTTCTCAAAAATTATCATAATTAGAATATTGCCCTATCAAACTATTGTACAATGTTTATAAATGGTTTTCACTTCACTATAGACAGTTAATTTCCTCTCCAAAACTAAGGTCAAAGTATCAAAAATTACTAAATTATCCAAGTTTTGTTTGAGCGTCTGGGAATCATTTCCTCGCAACATTTTAAATAAAAATTGACTACATACTATTTTAGAGTTATTTGCGATCTATAGATATAAACGTTGCACGCAATTTACGTTATAAACATAGTATTTTCAATATCATAAAGATAATCCTATAGTAGAAAATATCAAAATGTTTGCCTTAAAAAGTCAAGAAAATAAATAATTGTATTTGAAGAAATTAAGGATAATTGGGTATTTATTCCTTTTTTTTTGTATTTCAACAAATATTTCAGATTTTTCTTTGTGTAGGTATTTGTATGTGTGTTGTATGGTCGTAAGTATATGACAAGGTCACATTTGCACGCAAACAAAATCAAAAATACAAATCTAAATTGAAGTAGAACGGTGTTATGTACACATTTGAAAGCAATTTAAAAGTATACAGCTTCTAAGTTAATACTTTTTGATACAGATATATGTTTGTTGAAATATTTCGATAATTTCCAAATCAACATTCAGTTATCAATTTCCGTCTCTATATTCATATTAAATTGTAATTACAATCGATTTATGATAGTAGTTTAAATATTGATAATGATACACAATATCAATATTGATCTAATAGGACGTCAAAAAAAATATTGTTTTCACAATATCTATTAACAATAATTATTATTAGTATTTATCGCAAAAACATTTGGTCTCTTTTTATAATTAAATTGTTTTTTTTTTCGGTGTAGGTTTTTTTGTCTATTGGAGTTAATCGATAACGAATAAAGACAAAAATAGTATTGTGACAGTAGCAATTTCGGTTTACTATCAAATGGTGGTAAATCCATTGGGACTTCTGTTTGATATCAAATCATCAATTAATATGTTTTCGTTTTGCATTATATATAAGCCTATCAATACAATTCAAATTCATTTTAATATAGCAGTCCATTTATTTAAAATTTCATATGAATTTGGCAATTTTTCTTCATTATCCTTTAATTTATAAATATTTCCAACTGTCTGTTATCGATTGAAAATAACTACATGTTAGTTTTTTTTTTATTTCTAAATAACTATTGATTTAAAGCCTGGATTTCTAAATTAATCCTACACGAAGTAGTTAACTGTAATGGTGAAATGCACATGCACATTGCTTGATTATTTTGTCGATACTTCTCGATGTCGATCTAGAAAGCATTAATTTCGAAAAATTATCAGTATCTAACAAGAAAAAGTCACTTTAAAACCTACACGATTCTGTGGTAAGGTTCGTAATGATTGATTTTCAAACTTTCATTGTTGATACAAGTAACTTCCATTCCCGTCTTGAAAAGAACTCTTTAAATGATGCTGGTCGTAATTTGTGCTTTGTGGAGATTTTGAAACGTGAAAATGTAGAAAAATTATTATTTTTTTTAATTACAAATAAAAGCTGAAATAAAACTCTGTCTTTATGATATTAATTATTTGTTTTTGACGAATCAAATTGAAGCACTAAACATTTGGAAATCGTCCACAAAAAAGTAAAAGCACGTATATAGGATTTATATACTACAGAATTAGTGTCGTTGCTTTTTTATCATTTTCCAAAGTTGTTATTTCTTACTTTCCCGGGAAAACTGTGATAATTTCCTGACTTTATTTTTTGAAATTACTGTCTTTTAAGACCAAACGTATAAAAAAACTGTATTTAAAATTGTCCTCATCTTTCACTTTAGTGGAAGTAATTCAATGATAATGTCAGAACTTGAGATTTTTTGCCTGAAATACTTCTCAAAGATATCAAACTGAAAACATTGATATTGTCAATTTGAGCCAAATCGGTGAAGAATTAATCAATGAATGTCTGAAATGAATGAACGATTCCTTATCTAAAAGTTTCCAGTTTATGCTCGAATAGAATTTTTTTTCGTGTTGAAGCTTTTAAAACCATAAATTTGATTTTGATAACTATTGTACTCATTTCTGTATTAAATACAAAAAAATACAATTATGCAAAATTGAACTTAAACCGAAAGAGATGTATTTTATGATAAATAGATGCAACAGGTTCATATCTCTATTATTCTGGCAAAAAAGTTAACAACGATGCTTTTCAGGCAGCATAAGAATGAGCAAATTGAAATTTTCAGTTTGTTGTTAAGAAAATCGATTCTTTGCAAATGGTTGGCGGTATATGAAGCTATTTTGTGAAAACTTGTGATCGATTAATTAAAAAAAAAGCTTCTAATTTTCATACACTGCATTCTACCTTGTACTTTGAAGGCATAATATTCAAAATAGCTCACGCAACGTTGTTGTAATTTAAAATTCTACAAAGATTTATGTGCTTGATATTACAATGATCTTTGACTGTTTTTTTTTCTACACAACGCAATTTTTTGAGCATTTTTAGAATGTCGTGCAGGAAATTTGATTGAATTTTGTTAATCTTTCTTCTGTTTTTGTTTACTTGTCATTTCAAGCTGTAACAGTAAAACTTTGGCTAAATAACCTGTGGCTATCCTATTTACACATGTATGTATATGTGCCGTATAGGTGTCTTATCAGTGTAAATATTTGAAAGGACAAAATAGACATGTAGGCGACGGAAAAACGACAATAAAGTCCTATGTTTATAGCTAGAAATGGATGAGTCACGAACGTTTCTATGTGTCTGTTGGCATTCACTTTTGCATCCCTTATATACTTTAGACGAATCGTTGTGAAAATGTGAATCTAGACATAGATATACACAACTATTGAGAAAACTAGGGGGTTTTCCCATTGCCGGCGTCGTTATTATATCATCGGATTAACAAGAATAGATAAATAGTAGCAAAACGATTAATCATGGACGAGAATACATATTTCAGTTTCGACAATATACCACTATAATAGAATTTTTGAATATATATTTATACAACAAATAGACATTTTTCCTAATAAATCCATTATACAAATTAAAATACCTTTAATGAAATTACAAATAAAAACTGTAAACGAAAACATAAGAATAGAGAGAATCTCTGATCTGAACACTTACCCGTTGAGAAGAATAAAAGAATCACTACAATCATTGTTTTGTTGTTTTCCTGGTATGATCGCGCCAAAATTTTTGGAAAATAATAAATTGTGTAGAACGTGCGCGTCTCCTTTGGTCGCGTTACAATACCGTGTGGCGTTTAAGTGAGCATCGCAACGCCGACGTCGTTACCACCCCCGGTGGCATGCAGTATATAGTCTCTCGTCACTGCCAGTATCTCCCCACTGGCGATTGCGTGTTTTGCGCAATATTTCTTATCATATTCGACCAATGTTAACTAGACTAGTTGCTAAATTCTATACTCTTTTTTTTCCAGTTGTAAATAAAACATCAACTAAAAATGACATAGCGTTTCTAGTTAGACTAGAACTAGTTTGGGGGTGGACTAGGGTTATAAGTCTGTTTTCATAATTTTAATAAATATTTACAAAGGTTATGACCTTTTCGAGAATTTTAAATGGGATTTGAAATGGACAGTAATTTATCTTGTTGGAGCCTTTACGGAAACGATTTAATCCAATTGGCTGAAGGGATCGGTTTTAAGAGAGAAAACATTAAATTTCGGCAGTTTCAAGGGGCACTTGAAATGAAAGCTATATTTTCATATAGTTGAAGTATTTAATACTTTCAAACACTACATTCCCTTCGAATTCTTTGTACGCCCTTATGAAGTATTGCAACCCTAGAAATCTCAAAATTAAGATAGGGTGTAGATCGAGTAAACTAATATCCAGACCCTTCCAACAAATAAAGACCAAGTTAACATTTTAAGGGATAGAAATAGAGACATCATCATATCAAGACATTGAATGAAAAATGATGAAAGCTTGAAATAGACAATGAAATACAATCAGCTAGATAACAATTTATGAAAGTTGAGATGAATAATGAAAGGGTCCGGATAATATACAATTTTCCAAATCAAATATTGACAATCATCAACCTGATACAATACAACCCTAAAAGTTCCTAGTTTGTATATAGACTGTTGCATCAAGTGTTGTTAACCTTTTGTACTAAAAGACACACCCCATTGAAGAGAGGACACTTCGTTTCCGGCATCATCATCATCATTATTATTATTATTAATTCGTGCCTGAATGTCCTTATGGCAGTTCTCATCTTAATAATACCATCGTTGATATGCGTGCCAACCAGATTATATAGAGATATATAAATTTTGTGTGGTTGTTGTAAAACAAGAGAGGGGTTGATGTCGAGGTCGTATGTCTTTAATGTCTCCACCGACCTATATTATCACCCTTTATTGTTAAAAAAAAGAGAGATTACATAGAAAGCTATCGTTTTAATCATCCATATACGTTAATGAAATTTTTGCTGCTTTTATAATTCAATCTAAATGAAAAATGTAAATTCAGTTAGATTGAAGTTGAATGAAATTTATCAATGATTTGTTAGTAGAGAAGGCATTTTCTCTTGTTCGAAATACATACGAAATTACTTTAGCGAATTGTAAACTGATATCATTTCACGAATTTTACGAAATAATGAAATTTTTTCGTAAAATCAAATTAGATTGTTAAGAAGTTGAACGTGCTGAGGCGTGTTTTCGCTTTGAAATTGAATTTTATTTTGAAAGTAGATCCACGTGATTACGTCCTTTTTGTATTTTTATATTTACAGCCAGGGTAGACTAGAAGTTTGAATTTCATTCAAAGAAGACTGGGAAGTAAACAGAATTCTGTATGCCCACTTTAAGATCACTGTTTTACCATTGGTTGGCTGAAAATTTCTTCAGCAACTAATAGATCCTTTTACAGGATAATTCGAATATTTTATAAATATTCCGACCAGGTGGCGCTACTGTATTCAATTCTTGTTCCTGTAGGATCAACCACTTATAATCCATTATAAATAACTATTGAATTTTAAATTTTAAAGGAAAAACATGGACGTGTAGTCAAAATTTCGTATTATTCCAAAAATTGCACAACAATGCATCTCCTACTTGCCACTAAAAGGGTTCTTACTTGTAATACATAATATAATTATGTGGCTTTCAGTCTTTTGCATTCACTGCGTTACTGTCATCATTGGTATCAGTTTAGTATGCATACAATATAGTGTCGGTGGTATTTTCTGCGAATCAAACACGTGCTCGATGAGCATTTATATTAGATTCTCTTCGAAATTTCGGGTGGTGTTACGACACGTTGTTTCTACTGCATTATCATTTTTCGACAATAATTTTTTTTCTGATTTTTGTCCGAATATGGACGTAGCTTTTTTTGACTTTTGATTTTTTTCGTTGTATTGATTCGTAATCAATGGACCGCAAACAATACTCCATTATATGTAGACTGACAATTATCAGAATGATAAATAACAATAAATGACATACAGTATATGGATTGTATAGGGATGATGGGAGAGAGAATAGAAATTTGTTGGAAAGAACAACATTTGGAACTTTTGAGTAGTCTCGAAACTCAATTAAACATTTCAGTTTTGTACAAATTTGTTTAGAAATGATGCGGGTTTCAATGCTAAATTATTTACATGACAAATATATACGAAATTGGTAGAATTATTATTATATAAAGATAGAGCTGAAAATTAGTAGAGGATAATTGATTAATTAATTAGTAAAATTGAAGGATTATATATGGATATAGAAAAGGTAGTTTAAAAATAAATACATCCCAACTTTCGAATTAATTTTAAATTAAAACGCCTACATTTAAAAGTTGTTGTAGATAAACGTATTAACTAACTTTTTTTTTAAAAATCGTGTCTGTTGAACTCGCGATTCTGCAACCACATAAATTCTAGATTATCCTATGAAATACGGTTAACAATCCAGTTTTCATTCTAATAGATAACAAACTTATTGTGTTTTAATAATAATTTACATTTTACCTCTCTAGACGTGTCGTATGTTTCGTATTAAATTTACATAAGTGAGCCTGTTTTGGTTTAAGATAACATCGCAGAGCTATTTTGCAAAGACAAATTAGCTTGACAAAACCATTTTACTACATCCAGAGAAGAGAACGGCTGATATTATCATTAGCATTTCGTGTAGACTTGCAAGTTAACCAATATCCGGTGCCTTGTATTTCAGTTTATATCATCTCCTTATATACCATATGTATACCTACCTACATATATGCGATCTTATTTACTTTAACGTTTTAAGTAATGTAAACATGATGAAAGTTGGAGAAACGAGATTTTCTTTTTTTCATGTTCCTCATCTTCTTTTTCACATATTTGAACTGATTTATTTCCACAACCATTTTGTTGGTTGAATAAAATTCAATATGGAAAAAGGTATAAATATTGGCAGAATCTAACAAACAACAACTAAATCATAGATAAGAAATTAGATCCATAAATTTCTTTTGTGATTTTATCAAGTTACAGAGTATTTTTGGTAAATATAGTCCTGTCTTGATTTTTGGCCTTCATCAATTTGTCGTTTGTCTCTGTGAGAGTCGTCCTTTATCAATAGAAGATTTACGTGTTTTGATTATTGTTTACTGATATCTTGTTGGTGTCATCAACAGATATTAGGCACAATCGGTGTTTGTTTGGTCCTTCTTTTGATATTATAGTTTGTAAATTTTGTTTCTCTTTCTCTGTTCTGATTTTATTTCTTCTTCCAACATTTCACGAACATTTTAAGCACAAAAAAAAAGTGAAACGAACCCCCTTCAGTATAGTGAAATAACGACAGTATCGATGGTGATTTATAGTGTTTTTGAAAGCGGTTGAAAATTCCGGTGTGCAACCTTAACAGCAGCAGAAAGCTTCCTGCTGTTTGTTGTCGAAGTAGTTTTCTGAAAAGTTGCATATATCTATATCTATATAGAATTGAAAAAAAAGAGAAAAGACATAGAACGAAGAAAAGCCAAGACAAATAGGGCTATAATCAGAAATAGCGAAACTACGTTTACTCTAGAACTTATTCGAGCATATTTTATAATGTACGTATTTTTTATTAAACTTTCAAGAATCAATCTACGAGCATATTTAATTTGGAGAAAGCTTTTTTTATTTGTAAATCTCGTTACTTTACAACTTTATGAGATAATCTTACTCCACTATATATATTTTCCTAGTTAACTTGATAACTACATAGATAAGTTTTACCATTTCCTGTATATTTCCAGCCAACCAACCAAGATGATCGTGTTCCTACGGGGGTGTATATATACTCGTTCAGTTCACATTAGAAAGTTTGAATTGATATTAATGTATCTATTCGTAGAGTTCGAAGCAATACGACAAATTCTGTTGCCTTATAAGTTCCTCTAAACCGGTCGTTTCTCTACGTACCTAACAAATTAGTTACAAAATCATTTCTGCGCTCCAATAGAATATTTAAGTTATTTATATTTGTATTTATACCGTAAATATAAAGAAAACTATTGAGAACCTTCCAAAGATTGGTGGGTTTTTGTCAATTTTCGTTGGTTATTGTATAAATCGAGCAAAAGAATATCTACTCAGGTCACGAATTTTCACTTAAGTTTTCATAAGATCTCGGGATCATCAGGCTCTGAAGCTTTCAGCTCCTCTTCATCCACTTTCTCATCCAGAACAACGGACTAGACAAACTCCGACTAACCGCATCTTTCAATTATATACTCGTACTCGAATTTCCTATTTATGTCTCGTATAAAAGAAACAATAATATAAGAAAGTAAAGTCTTAATTGTTCTTTTCGAGTTTAGTCATTTTTTGTTTGTATTTAGTAGAGGTATTGTGGTAAAGTCTCTTCAACAACATATGCACCAAATAGCGTTCTCTTTAACTTTTAAACCACTTAGAATGTCTTGTAAGCCCAACTTTGACATTATGCTCTGACAAACTAGTTAGTTATGTGAATTTAAACAACAAACAAGTTGGCACAATCTGGCATATTTCGTCAACACAACATCTACAGAGAGGTATCGTTGATGGAAGAGTCGTCTAGATAAATTGGCTTAAACTTGTAAAATATCTCATGTTGTTACTGTTGTCGTTGTTGTTGGCTTCAGTTGTCGGATTAATAAGTTCTCTAAAATACCGAGACTGAATGAGGTGTTGAGACATAAATAAGTTCCATCCAGTTATGAACTGAGTTGTCTTGGTTGGTAACAAAGTTGAAAGGATAAGAGAAAGGGCTGCGGTGACGACGATCCTGATTCCAATGAAGTCTTCTCGGTCGTTTCCAAAACCTAACAAGATAACGTACTTTGTCGATGACGGGTTTCTATATTGTCGCAAAGTTTTGTTTTAATAAAGCAGCACAAGAAAGAGATAGACTAACGGTTATGAGAAGAGGAAGAGATAGTGAAATTTGGGACTGTTGAAGATACTTTCCAGTAAACTCCCGACGGAATTAGTCTGCCACGAATGAACGAATTTATTCCGTTTTCGGGAAACATCCAACAGTAGAATAAGAGCTTTTGTTGACTAATAGATTTTCATGTCATGGATAAAATTCTCAACCAATTGAACTGAATTCGTGTTTGCTATTTTCGATGTAGTGGATTTTCTTTTTTCTTTATTTAGTTTCTTAATTATTGCCAAAGTATTGTAAAGTACGGATAAGCTTAATGGTAGTTTGGCGTCGGCTTTAACTTTTAAAATGGTAAACGACAGAATACATTTAGACGCAAATGTATACTTACGTCATGATTTAATTTGAATTTTATACAAACTGTGACTCGGTTTACAAAAATATGACAGTAGAAAGGAAAACTGATTTCAAGGGGTGTCTTTATTTGAATACAGACACAGTAAACTTTGGAAGCTGTTTCATATGACGGCTTTGTTGAGTGTTAATGACTGCACAGTTCTATTTGAAACAGGATATTCGAATGCACCGTCGGCAATGCGGCAAAAGTCTGTAAAATACATTCGGAAAAAAAGAACAAACTAAAGGTACATTGTAGCATAAATTCGGAGTGTTTTCATTATTCATGCAACTAATTGTAGTTCTTTACATATAGCGATCTGCACAGTAGTCTATTTCTTAATAATAATAATAATTAATATACAGTTATATTAATAATTTAGAGGGTTGGCCCATTCTGTACATCTAGACTGTACGAATGTTTCTTTTTCATTCTACGTGTCAAAACTTTTCCAATTCGATATCGAAAATCCTTGTATTGAAGCATAACGTCACTGTTGCCTTGAATTATTGGTGGTGTTTATATTTGCGGTTTGATGTTATTGGTGGCGGTGTTGCAAATTGAATTCGGACACAATCTATAAATTAGTTGACGCAGAGAATTAGATATCAATAGATAATTTCTACTCAGATCAATGACAATGGTTTTAAATGAATCATTTCCTATGTTTGTTCAATTAGTTCAGCAGTTATCCATTGTTAAATTTTATAATTGCACTGCAGTCATTAAACTACTATTTATTCAATAATTTTGGCAGGGCAAACAGAAAGGTGAAGACTCAAACATTAAATATACAAAAGATCTACGACTGACTGTCTAGCACAGGTATCTGCAGAAAACGTGCTTTAATTTATATTTTATATTCTTACGATAGGAGACGTTTGTTGTGAATGAGCTACAGGATAATATAGATTGAGACATAACCAAATTACGATCCACTTCGACAGGATAGTGTTCGATGTTGGAGTACCGGTACTGCTCTCCACTTTTTATCCTGTTATTCTTCTTCTTTTCCTTATAGAATAACATTTTCTGCCGGTGGAGGGTTCATAAGCGAAAAACAAAGAACACAGCAAACTGGTTGATGCTACTCTCGTGTCGTCGTTTGCGAAATATTGACATAACAGAAATTGAATTTTATATGGGCTCATATCCACGCAATATACGAAATAACCGGATCGGAATGTTGACTTATATCTACGTGTACGTATATATACTACTATATACATCTATCGAAGACGTGAATAAGGGCTGTATCGACAGTGGTTGTGTAATCTTCCTATCAACATTCTCCTTTTCTTCATATTTGGTTGACGTTACATTGTCATCGGCGACAGGTGAGACTGTCGACTCCAGTTGCCTAGAATAGGAGAGGAAGGTGGAGGTGGTGTTTTCCCCCCTGGTAAGAGTGTCGGTGTGTAATTTCATCTCTTGCCTGGGGTTGAGGGATGGGAGAAATATTGTAGTGCTATGTGGTAACAGCAGCAGGTAGTAGTGGTAGCAACGAGAAACCCGGCAGATAATGAGTCTAATAAACCGTAGAAAGAGCTGCCGCCAATATTTATAAGGTAGGGATAATGCAGGCGGCGATTAATTTTGCAAATCTGTCCGGGGAAAAATCCAGCATAATTCCTGGCGGAGCCGGTCAGGAATTTGACGTGTTTTTATTTCATTCTCCTTTTTTTGTTCATATTTCTGTCCTTTATCCTTTTGGTACCAACGGAATATAATAAACAAATAGATATGTGGCATAGGTACATACATATGAATATTTTTCAATAATAAAGCTAATTTTATAATGCTAATTAAACAGTATTATAATATATGTAATAATGCAACGTAGTCTACGTTATAGGTAATAATGTAAAAGTCGAATACCATGGCAACGCCAGATCGTTACAGCAATGAGGTTAGTGGTATAATAAAAATAAATAGGTAAATTAGATAACGATAACAAATTGTTTCATGTTCAGTTCTGGTTTTCAAATTGAACAATAATTGTCACTGTATTCCACATTAAAATGGGAATGTTTCAATCACCAGAAATTCGATATCAAATATGTATGTTTGAATTAAAAAGAAAAACAGTCAAGCTCGAATCAATTTTTCATAAGCAAAGAATTGTAGCAATAAGCAGCGTAAAATATCAGCTATTATGCAATAATAATGCAACAAGTTCAAGACTTGAACAAAGGATTTTCGACTGAATTTTTAATTTCATAAAACTCAAAGACAGTTACAAAAGATGTGCAATTTTTTGTTTACATTATTTCTATTTCCTTAATATTGTGGCAACAGTAAACTCCATGCAAACTTTTATATTATATTTTTATCTCTACTATAAGATTTAAAGAGTTTTCATTTATTTTAATCTCTTTCTATCTCCATTTGGAATATTATTATTAATGATTATTCTCATTTATGTTGGTTTGTTGTATGACATTTTAAATTTTCTGTAAAATTCTTATGAATCTGTAGTCGTTTTCTTTTTTATCTGCACACGAAATCCCATGAGAACAAAACAGGGAATTCATAACGTGTTTCCGTTGACAGAAGCTACTCATATTTCTCTAACATTTTCCCTTTTAACTTTAACAATAACTATGTGTCTATATATTCAGGATACTATTTCAACTTTTATGTTGTAAGGTGAATTAATTGCACCGTAGATATCATCATACAATTTCAACTGTCAAATTTTAACATCTATAGGTTTATTTAAAATAATATATTCTGTTGCTGTAGTTATCGTCAGATGGGATTTGAAATTTTCAACAATTTCAATGTGGATTTTTGTTCTACTATTTGTTGTTTTTATTATATAACGTCTGTTTGCTTGTTTTTCTCACAAATATGAACGAAATTGTTGACATATTTCTATGCTAAATTGTTACATTTTAGGAACATGCAATGAATCTAAAAAGCTTCAATAAGCATTCCAACTGGAAGTTTATTAAGTTGGCCGTACTGTTTCTATATGGTTTGTAGATAAAACGTTATGTTATATTTCAGGCAAAAATATACGGGTTGTGTGTTGATACTAAAACTAAAGGCAAATATTGAATTCACGACAATACTTTCAGTTGTTTGAAATAAAATTTTTGATTACACTTCAGGTGATAAAAACTATTATTATTGTTATTCTTGCAAAATATGAAACACATCGTACGGTCAGTAGAGTTCTTTAAGGTTGTGACAGAACTGAGAAAATATCAGGGGTGTCATTCTTAAAATACTCCTTAGATTTTACGGCCATTCGAACAAAAACGGATACCATCCTACTGTAATTTTACTTGCCGTATCCTCGCCACCGTAAATGTCTTATTTCTACTGAAATATTTAAAGGGGATCCCATACAAACTTGCCCTTTTTTGTGGCTTTAGAGTTCCTATAAATAGGACCACCGTTTTTTCTGTTACATTAGGTTCCAATAAGATTCTTTTTTTCAACAATAAGCCTATTAAAAATTATATAATTATGAGGGATGTTTGTAATGTTTGTACAAACGAAATACGAAAAGCGAAAACACAAAACAAAAGCCTGGCAAATGGGGATGTTTGTGTGCGTATGTGTGAATGTTGGGGTAATTTATTCATGTCTTGTGGCTTTACGTGGTAGTTAGTAGGTGAACGGTCAGAAATAAATAAGCATTTTTTAATTCTGTTTTAATGAGTTCGTATACAAAGTGTTGTAAGTGATTTATATTGTGGCCCTAATTTTTTATTGACGCACCTTTTTTTTCTGGTCGTCACCATGGAGAATTCTATACCCTTTAGTGTCTCACAAAATAAGGAAGTTACCCAAAATTAGCAGTGTCATCTTGCTCATTTATTATTTAAAATGAGACGACAGACGCGCACGTCATGACTTGGCAAGTGTTAACATGAAACTTCGCCATCTTTATGGTTTCAATTAGACAAGATTTACGTGTTGGAAACAATGTAGCACTTTACAAAGATTTAATCCAATAAGTCGTTTGAAAATTATCGGATTTTTCAGTTCAGAAAGCTGTCTCAAACAAATTGCTGTAAAAACTTTTACCTAAAATTATTGATATTGTACGTATGATGTTTTGGAAAGTTTTTCCAACAATAGTCATTTAAAACTGGAATTGTCGAAGATCAAATCATGAAACACAACTGGTCTTATCATTAGCTGGTCCAGTAACGGTTAAGTTGCAAGAACGAATTTCGGATTTTCCCCTAACAACGCTTCTATGATGTTTGCAGACCATTCCAACTCTCATTTTGGTGGTAATTAGTACTTTCCTATGTGTCTCTCTTATTGCATACATATGGTAAACTATACATATACGAATCAGCTAACAACTCTACCGTTAGAGTGGATAATTACGTGCGGGGCTATAAGTGGCGACATTAGTCCGGCACCGGAGGCTGTCCCTTTGATTCACCGGAAGCCGTTCCAAAGCTTTCAGCGGTCTTCCGGATCTGTTGTCCATCCGTTCGTTGGGTATACATACTTGCTCTTCAACTGATTCGATCCGCCCGTTTTCTCATCGTCAAATACTCCTTACTAGGAGAGATATTCTCTAGTTCCGGCAAATCCGGCACAATCCATGCCACCGATTGTAGTAAAGCGGTATCGTCATTAGTCGCGGTGCGATAGTGCCACCACCACCAGCGGCCAAGCTTAAAATGATAAGCTTAGTCAGGACTATGTGTATGTGTGCCATCATCTATGATAGTTATCCTTATGGTATAAATATATGCACATACATGGGCATACACACGCATTTTTCTATTATTGGTAAATACAATACTTTCGGTTCAACCTATTGATGATTTTATCTTTTAATTATCGATAGTTCAGCATCATTATCGACCTATGGATGTGTGTATACGTCGGTATTAGTGAATGATGGTTGCTTTTTATTTCATTGATAACGGGCGTTAGTTTTATGATATGGACCGTTACATATATGCTGACTGGCAATAGGAAAATTGAGCTAAAATTGGATTTTATCGCTTGTTTGAATAGGCCATAAATACAGTTTAGCATTGTTGTGGCTGATGAGTGTCCTTTTATGACCATTAAGTCTCTTTTTCGAAATCGCTATTTATCAATATTTATTCATTAGTAATGTGGGTGACCTAAATTTCAAATTTCCATGAGGCATTCGAAGAAACAAAAATATATATTTCTTGTTATTAAAACATTTTTAGTTATTTTAAAGCTTTCTTCACGGGAACAGGATACAAAACTGTCATCACCTGGTAAACGATCAACATTCGCACCAATACGAGTACTTCCCAAAACATAAACGATAATGGTGCTTTTGGGTGATTTTCACGTAAAGTTTCGGGTCGGAAGAGCAAGTATCACACAAGAGACTGAGACCCGTTGTGAATAAGTAAATAGAATTTGCATGTTGTATGTCGACAGGTGGACGAGCAGATTGGCAACAGATGTCGTTAGTGTTTCTATCAATGTTTCCGGTGGTATAAACTAAGTATGTCTGCATTAGATTTGTGCATACAGCTCTAATTAAATTAGACCACTTGCAGCGGTTTATATTTGGAATTGAACCCTTTGTACAGTCGACGGTGATTTAATTTAGAGCATTCAGGCGATATAACTATAGGAATAAAGCCAACCAACATATAGATATAAACGTGAACATTAAACATCCCTTAACCGTCTCTGCCAGATATTATAAAATACATCTCTACTCTTCCACCCTTTACAATATACATATATCTATACATATATGTACATAGGTACATACCTACCCTTACTCTTTCATTCGGTTATAACATGGCCTGTTTTGGTGAAGACAAAAGGAGATTTGATTTGGAAATTTCATTTATATGAAATTGGAAATATTTTCAACGAGACAAGAGGAAAAATTACCGGTGTGTTGAGGGACGCTACACAAAACGAAAACATCACCATCTCGTACCTATTTAGCACAACAACAACAATAACAAACAAAAAAATCTTTTAGTATAATAAACTCAAAATATTACCCTGTATTTCAGTTTGTTATCTTCAAAATTGATTTTACCTTCCTCTGACATTTATTCGCACAAAAAAAGTATAAAAGCAACAGTATATTTGGCAAAATTGGTTTATAAATATTGTAATTTGAAATTTTCAAATGGAAAATTGACTCTTTTGAAATTAACAGATAGGTATATGAAAACGAAGTATTAGAGGAACGCCAACACGGCTTCAAAACTTGCCATAAAAAAAAACTAGCAAATGAGTTTTTTATTGATTCCATCCAGTCAGTCTTTGTTTGGAATGCTTGAAAGTTAAAATAAAGTCGTTATGAAAATTTCTTAATTAAATTAAATTTTCTCGTTTGAAAACTTTACAATTTTTCTGTTTTTGCGATTAAGTAGTTGTCGTGATTCTACCAGAATCCTTTCTATATCGGCGCCGTATAGTTACTATGACATCTCTAGAGGTATTTTCATGAAATCTTTCTACTTCAAGCCCTTATTGCCCCCCATTTATTGTTCAATACCCTTCATAATGTTTGTGTTTCAGTTTGGTTTTTGTAGAAATGATTGTCAATAAAAACTAGAAAATAATTCTACAAAACTTTATTAAATCTGAATAAATATTATGATAATTAATTATAAAAAGATAATGATGCAATATACTATTTTTATACTGAAAATTTTTTATCACATTTCCGACCGGATTTCACTGGTTTACAATTACTATCACTAGAACCACTGAGTTCTTGTTGATTTGTGATACAGTATGTTCCACTTCTAGCATGTAATGAACCTAATCTGTATCTTCGATAAATGATTAATAAAATTACAATTAACACAATCAGAACACCTAAAATTATACCCAGAACTATATATAGGGTTTGATCTTCAATAGTATTTGATCCATGAAAATAATCCATATCATGATCAATTTGTTCAGTTGTAATATTGGATTGAATTGTTGATATGATATTTTCAGTTGTTGTGATAATAGTTGGATCCACTGAAGCATTTTCAACAATTCCATTGTTATTTTCGGCAATTTCATTCAAAATCGTGACAGTATTTGGGGTCGTTTCCATTGAAATTGTATTGTTTACTTCAAACATTTCGTTTAAATTTCTAGTGGTATTTTGAAACATCTCCATGAAATTTGTGCTATTTTGTCCAATTTCCAGCATTGTATTATTGGTTAGGAGTGATTCTTCCAATAAAGTGTTACCTGTATTTTCTTGAGCACCAACAAACATATCACCAGCAGTTACATTATTTACTGATGAAATGTCCAATGAAGAGGTTATAGTTGACATCGTTGTAGGGGTAATTTCATTCAAAATCATATGAGAACTTGAGGTTGGTTCCATTGAAATTGTATTATTTGCTCCAAACATTTCGTTTAAATTTGTAGTGGTATTTTGGAACATCTCCATGAAACTTGTGCCATTTTGCCCAATTTCCAGCATTGTATTATTGTTACTGGTACCTTCTTGAACACCAACAGTAACATTACTTGCTGATGAAATGTCCAATGAAGGGATTATAGTTGATGGTGCAGTAGTGGTAGTGGTAGTAAGATTTTCTTTCAAGATTTCAGTAATAATATCTTTAACTGACGTTACCACCTGATCAGTGGTGTCAACCTCTGATTGTAAAGTTTGCTCTGGATTTTGAGGCCAATCGAAATATGGAACATTCTGCAATGTAATGTTTGTTGCTATTAATTGAATCAATCAAAAATATATTTAGGTACATTTATTCACAATTTAATATCCAGGTAATTACTTAAATTAAAAAAAAAACACAAAAACAAAAAGCAAAATCAATAAAATCTAACTAACCTCATCATGATTGAATTGATGTCTCTGTATAAATTGATTGTAACGACCCATCTTGGAGAAGAACTTGCCACTGACTGCTTAATGTTTAATCAGTTGTATTTTATCTATTTTTTTATATATAGGTATGTGTATATATATACTATATATAGTTGGAGTTTTTGATGGGATTTCAAGTCGTATTAATCATGAAAATTTATAGAGTTCTTGATAATTTGTGGTTGTTTTCACGAGACTTTTGTCCGTCGACATAAGGGAAGTTTGTGGTTTATCTGTTACAAAATAAAGAAATTCCCAGTTGTCACGATTTAGGCACACACACAAAGGGAAAGATAACGGAAATTCAATAAAATTCCAAGAAATTGATGTCAACAAAAAAAATCCAAAACTTTATCGACTTGACTGGCACAATTTTCCCAATTAACAAACTATATGTAAATTTGTTGTAATAATAATTAATTTTTTTCAACCCATAATCTACTTAATTCATATTTATGATCGTAATCAGTGCAAAATAACGAAAAGAATTAATCAAATCTCTGTCTAATGAATTTCGGGGCAGTATTTTAGTTAAAAATTTCATTTCCTATGTCAATAAAATCCAGTGATAATGAAAGGCAATTAGGCTGAAATAAAATCAAACATTAAAACAAAGGTCTGATAAAAGTTAAGATTGAAATGGCAGTTTTGTAAAGTACAATAGTAAATTTTATATTGCCAGTAAGTGTAAAAAGCATCATTTCATTTTGACTCGTCCATTCCAACGGAATCTACAGTTTCTGAAATTTATTTGCTGAAAATCGACTAAGAAAATACGAATATGGTAAAAGACTGGTGACTGAGAAGACAGATTTGACTATTTTATTAGCTTTATTTGGCATATAAAATGTTAATGTTAAATGCTTGTAATAAAAGGCTCCCTTGTTTTCAACCTTTTTGCTCACGTACATACCTTCATATTGTGTATGAACGGTCTGTTAATTTGCAATGTTTGTTAATTCCCACAAAATGTTATTAGCATAATTTGGACAGAGACGACAATGTTTGTGAAGAATGAACGTCAACACACATAATATTATTTCAACATTTATTATTATTATTATTTGGTTTTTGTATGTAGATATTTTGACTTGCTATCCTGTTCTCTTCTATTCCTCATCTCGTATATTGTTACTGTGCTGTGTGTACAATTTTGCATAAATAAACATGCACGAAACACAAACAGGGTGTGCAGAAGGGATGTGAATGGCATGTTTGGTTGTCGTATAACCAGATTTTAAGGGTATGATATCTCTAGATATTTATATGTTTTTCTGTATATCTACCAACAACAGATAAATGTCGCCTTTAATAGTGTATTGAATAGTATAATAAAACATATAAATATTTCTTAATTTTAGAACTTTCCAAAAAAACGATTTTTTTATGTGCCTCAAACTCAATCTCAATAATCTTTGTTTTACAAAAGATAAATGAGATTTAGTAAAGTCAAAATCTATCCAAATAAATGGAAACAGATGACGGCTAACGAAACTTTTGAACTAAATATGTACACATTGCAATAGGATATGTCGACAGTAATAATAATAAGTTTCTCTGGAAAATTATTCAGATATGTTGGAGTATATAGAGTTATGGTCCCGCTGGAGATGCTAGCGAAGGAAATGCTTAAAGGTGTCCATAACAAACAAAAATATCTAATTGAGAAGTCAATTAAACGTATTGAATTTGAAGATTATTGTGGCTTATTCTTTAATGGACAGTTGTCTTGAAATAATACCTCTTGATTCGTTTAACTTTTTGAAATTCTCGCCACCTTCGAACTATATATGTCAATATTGTACAATTGAAGAAAGGTTTTAGTCGCTTCACGTACAAAACTCTACTAAAAGTAAGGTTTCGGAAAGAAGGTGAACGCTAAAATGACAATACATATAACAAAATCTCAAGCGTTTCAGGTCAACATCAATTTTAAAATAAAACCACCTTTAAACATTCTCATTCTTTTTATCGATAAAACAAAATTCACTAGAGACATGTATTGCTGAAAATATTGATAACATATAGAATGTACACATCAACTGGCATCAACTCGAGAAATCTCATTAAAGTGAATTTTTTGGGTGGATAACTAGCGAAAAAAAAGAAGTGAAATTATGTTCATCGACTATCCTACATCTTTTTACTGAACTTTTCTCATATGTTGTTATTCCAGCAAATCAGGTTCTATCTTGTTGTTGTTGTTGTTGTTGTTGTTGGTGTTGGCAGTGTCGGGTGTACTGTGTAGTGGTTGGCTTACTCTAGCTTTGGCGGAATTGCAAACTCGACATACAGTTTCGTATATATATATATATATATATCTAAACTTTTCCCAAGGGTATCTTTCACTTATCTCCCCAGTAAGGAAGTAGACTAAAATAAACCCCAGAATTGGAACTGGTTGCCTCCAAGAGATCACCCAAAACGAGTATATTAGACAACATTCGCAACAGTAACGCCATGAAATAATTACTGAAATACAGAGTGTTGATAGGTGGTTGAAAAAGTTTTGGTTTTTTTCTGTAGATTCTTTTATGTTTTTGTTGACAATTTTTCACCAACGCGAATTGAGGTAACAATTATACTGTCAGATCTGTGTGTATGTTGGAAAGCTTACACATTTTAATGGACCAACTTGAAATGAAAAATATCCTATATGGTGAATGTATTATGGAAAAGTGCGACGCATTTCAAACTGAAACCGCCCATTACACGCCTTGTCCTCGTTGTTGTTTTGTACTTTTTTCGTTCGTTCAGAACTCATCCTATTCACTAGTTTAATGAAACGTGTCTGTCCACCGTGAAAATTTATTCGTTTCCGCTATATTACAGGCAGTATGGCGATTTTACACACATATAGATAAAAAAATGATGATAATAGATTGCAACATGTTTGTTTAAAACGTAGTTAAAAAAAAGAACAAACAATAACATTGTACTGTTTGATGGAAACTTTTCAGGTGAAAGTTGCCGTCCGACTAATGATCCTTTCATGGTTTGTCGTGTTCTATAATAACATATGGATGAAAAATTGCTAAGTTCACGGTGAAAACGTATCCAACTTTTATCGATTTGATTTTTTCCTCCCACGGGTGAATGTAAAGAAGTTGGAGTTAACAATGGACAACAATGGTGATATTGTTGGTTACTGAAAGTCAATGTTGTTAGAAAAACGACAAGGTCCTTGTAGTCAATGGTAGTCCGTATTTAAACAGGAAAGGATTGCGTTGGCCTAATGAGAATTTAGCTCAGAATGCGTGAACACTCTTCGTCGCCTCATGGGGGCGTAAACACAGTTAGCAACACACGCACAGAATGTATGTTTGCTAGACATCAAAGCTTTCTTGCTTGGATACACAGTTTCTCTCCCAATTCTCTGAGGTTGATGTGGAGCATACACACAACCTACCTATATACCTATATACCTTACCATACACATACAATAGCTATGTCCTTTCGGCCACACTCAAATAGGACAAGAGAAATACATACGATATCCTTTGATTGGACGGTCTATGGGATACCACGACCTATCATAGACTAGATTTTATTAGATTATTCCTTTCCCTGGGCCGGACTGGCTTACCTTGGCCCCGGGGGAATTTCTAGGTAACAAAGGTATCTCTTCAGCTGGCGATCAAAAATAATTACTTAAAAGATTATCGGTGGCCCCTCAAACACTATTTGGCCCCCAAAAACTCATTGGCCTCGGAGGAAATCTCTCCATATCCCCCTGTTCAGTCCGGCACCTTACTTAGCTGTTACATACTTTACGACACGACAGTACAAATTACGTATACAGACACCAAGTTTTTGGTTTTTGATAACAGCGATACAAACACAATAAAGTTGCATAATGTCCTTTGTCCAATTTGTTTGTTACAAGTTCTCTAATCAGTTGATTTTAAGACATCGATGAGTTAACATCAAAATTTTTCTAATCTAATAATTTAAATAAAATTGTCTCTTGGAGACAGTGTGTGTTGTGAGTCAATCAGTGTAAGTGCGGGGGTGAAATTACCACTAACAATAGATCGTGAAAGTTATCAATGTGAGGGTTTAAATATGAAGTGTTTTCTGAATGCACAACTACCATCCACCATTGATGATCAGTGTTGGGGGACTGCACAATCTTATCGGAGAGGTTCAGCAAAAGGGTATCATCGAAAGGGTGGGTTTTACAGCACACCATGGCTTTAGATTTTGTTTGTAAAAAGTTGTTAGAAGAAAAATACCTTTAAACATTATCGGTGGACCCTCAAACGCTATTTGGCCCCCAGAAGCTTATTGGCCCCGGGGGAAATCTCCCCATATCCCCCCCTGGCCAATCACATTCAGTTTAAAAATAAATTATTACTGGCGAGAAATAATTGCTGAAAAGATAACAGAAATGGTAGAAGGATGAAAGAAAATTGTCCAAATAAGTGCGAATCAATCATCCCCAATTTGCGTCATACCTGTACGGTTTACGTACAGCAAACAAACTCACTGGGAATATCCATAGTTTTAATCAAACCCCAATTATCTCTTGTTGGGATTTTTATTTTCATAATTTTTCCGGTGCAGCAGTTTAAAATTAATTATCTATAGAATGTCGGACACAAGGTACATTTTGATAATAGCTGATCAATAACCCTAATCAGTACAGTGCGTGTCGTGTACTCAAAGTAATTTAAATATAAAATATGATACGGGTACGTCATTGTTCATATTATGAATAATAGAGGTTTTATCATATTTTGGTTATAGTGAAAATTTCCACTTTAACCACAGTCCGCTAGTTTATAATCAAACGTATTTTACTAATCTATTAGATGATTTCGATTTGGTATATGGCCCCTTGGGAGTAAATTCTCAATTATTCATATCGTTCTGGATTACGTAGTTAGTCATTTTTATTATTATCATGCATATAGAACAGAAGGGAAACATTCGTTTTTAAACTATTTTTGAAGAAATTGTAGAAAATTCTATATATAATTCATGATTATAGTGTTTTGTGTGATTATATCAGTGTTTAAAATCATTTATATATAAAGTCGATCTCATCATTACTAATTAAATTTAATTGAAGAATTCAATGGTTGTTATATAATGATTTCTCAGATAAATCAACATCTGATATTTAGGAAACTTTAATTTGTAGTTATGAAATTTAAAGTCATTACATCAAAATATTTCCGAAAAAGTCGTGCCTTGATCGGGGATTTAACTCCGAATCGTTCGGTTTCCGGTCGAATGCACTACTACTTTTTTCGGATATATATCATTGTAATGACTTGAATTATTCTAAATTTTATCATTTCATATTCATAAATTTGCAACGTGGATTTTTCAATTGAACCAAGATGCATAGTCTGCTAAAATCCAAAAATTAACAATGACAAGATATCTATGTTTAATTGTTGATAAAACAACCAATACGATAATAGAAATATCTGGAGATTGTCAGGACGCCTCGATGGTACAATTGGTAGTGCATCCGACCGGAAGTCGAAAGATTTGGAGTTCAAGTACCGAACAGGGCGCGATTTTTTTCGGATATACTCTGTTTCAGTGTAATGACTTTAATTACTTTAAATTTCATGATTCCATTTTTAGAAATTCCCACTTAATTGAATAAATGGTTATAACGAGATCATATTGAATACACTAATAAATAACTTATGAATATTGAAAAATTTCCCTTAAATTGATAAATACAATATCGTGAATATTGATGGGCAGGAAAGATTGATTGGAAAATTGGCGTTTGAACAGTGCCATTTTTTTCTTTTGATGTGAATGGTGGTGAGAGCGTCGATGTGGAACGCCATCAGATAGCCTAAACTACAATGAAAATTCAGTCCCCTCTTGTTGTTGCTGTTGTCGTTGTTGTTGTTGTTTCCCTCTATACATAAAAGAGGATAATTCAACTGTGTTTTTGCTACGATTATTCACTGTGACGCCCAATTAATTAGGCAATAATTCTAATTCGATAGTCGTCACACTACCGATACGGTCTAGCACTAAAAACCTGTTAGACTATTATCGATGATACCAATTTTCAATTGAATATTATTAATCAATGATTTTACATTAAACAAAAAAAATTAAGATATTTATAGAATATAATTTCCAAAACTGTAATTCCAAGAGAATTATTTGTTGAAAATGTTTTCCAAATTCGTTTAAAGTGATTCGGATTAATGAGATTACAACTGTATTTGAAAGTTTAAGTGGTAGAGACGATTGATTTTATTGAATTTGAACTTATTCGTAAATTTTAAGGGAATTTTGTTCGATTATTAAATATTTGCATAAATTCGTCTTTTAATTTTATAATTCTACTATACTCTACTACCATCTTAGAACATATTAGGCACAGTTAATAGAATGAGTTTTCATTAGTTTTGCTGTTCTTAGTTAGAGAACTTAATTCTACTCTTAATTCTCTGGCATATATTCACTTTAGTTACCACTAGAAATCTATCTCTATGTTGTTCTGTTTTAATTCGCTCGAAATTTCCATTGAAACAGATTAATTGCCGAATAACTAAACGTTTAACGGTTATAATGAACGATAGACAAGGGCGCGCGTGTATCCTAAATAATCAAAATTAACCGAAAACTATTCGTATTTCTGAATGGTAGAAGTGATAAGAGAAAATCTACAGGAATGACAATAGCAAAGAGAGACCGCAATAATAATGATAATTTAAGGCGGCTCTGTTGACATTAATATCATGTAATTGTTAAAAATCACAAGAAGAAAACGTATTATCCCTATATTTTTATTAAATTTGTTGATTACTTTCAAGGAAAAGGACCTTTTTTTTGTTATATTTTTTTTTATATTATAAAACATTTGCATGTTTTTCAGTCAGATTACTTTTTAATACAGAAATAATTTGAATATTCGGGAAACTTTAATTTATTAAAATGAATGTAAATTTGTCAGACCGTGTAATTGGAAATTTTGATTGTGGCTTGTCAATAAAAGTGTTCAATTAAGGCTTTTCTAGTATTATATTTAAACATGTACAAAAAAATTGATAGAAAAACAAGAAGGAAAGTTACAAAAAATTGTGATCGATTAGGAGCGCTGAAAACCAAAAAAAAGGCAATAAATAGAAGCACACAAAATAGTTCACAAAATTATAATTATTTCAAATGAGATCGCAAGAGAAAGAATGTATTAATTAAAGAAATATTAAGAAAAACCGCCATTTGGTAGGCAAAATAAAATCCTTTTACGTTATTCTGTATATTCTTTAAATATTTATCAACACATCTACATTGTTTATTTATTTATTTGCCTTTATAGCCTTCTTAACATTTTTTGTTGTTGTTTCATGAACAAAAATGTACAAAAACGAAGTCCTTGTAATATTACAATTCTTATTTCAAATGATAAATTTTTCATTGAATTCCAAAAAACCAGACAATTTTATACAAGAAAAAAAACGGGGTATAAAAGAAAAGAATACTTGAAAGTTGACAAAAGAGAAGGAAAAAGTTGTTTTGATGACTTTGTTGACTTGCCACTGACCTTTCAGCTCTACTGTAAGATCCTTTTGTTTTGACACAAGTGGCACATAATCCCTTTTGTATTTTGTTGTATATACTTTATATTGATGTTCTTTAGAATCAATCCTTTAAATATCCACCTTGAACAATACATCAACAATAATGATTGATGGTATTTGAAGCTATTATGTTTCTAGTGCTTTCCCATAGTTTATTACAATGTCTATGTATTCATGTAATGTATGTACGTGCATGCCGTTAACAAGGGGGGAGAGTTATTTCACATTCACTACTTATATGGCCTATAATTCGATATAAACACGCTCTCTGTTGATTACCGATAAAATTTGACTGCTTACATGTCACATATTCATCATTTCCCCATTCAATTAATACAAAAATTACAGGAGTTTGGGAGTATAGGAGTTGAGGTGAATGTTCAATATTCAGGTTTATAACGACGACTAAAAAGCAGTAATGTTTAGGCAGGGTGAAATAGTGTGGCAGTATTCTTTGAAATTAGTGGAGACTGTCATATGTCGTCCGAACAGAAAATTTTCCCGATAATCCATATTGACACCGAAGAGAGATGTTCGATGCTGTACTTTCGAATAACTTGTAATTTCCTGTGAGACCTTGTGATTACTCCCTTGACAGACCCATCATCAAAACGAATCGATACTGCCGCATAACAATCATTATCAGTACCATAGATCTCAAACATGCGGGTAAAAAGTGTATATTTACATTACTGAAGGTTAACATAACAATATTCAAGAATTGATAATTCTACTAATACCCCAAATTTCTGTCACAAATTGTCCATTTTTTTTTTGAAATACAAATAATAGATAGTGAATAGAATAGCTAATTAGGCAATTAGTGTTTAAATGCTTGTCAAAATAGGAAGATTTTAGGAAACATTATAGTATTTTAGTGGGAAATTCAGGGAATTGGGGTGAGTGTGGTGGCTGGAATCGTAAGCGAATTTGCGTGTAGATTCCGTTGTTAATACGGGCGTTAGGGAAAACAGTACAAGATAAAAACATTACCTGGCTGGTGAAATGGGTTGTTATGATTGACGAAAAACGAGTTAATTTTTTTTTAATTTTCCCTGACTTGTAAATAAAACGGATTTTCGAAAAGTTGAAGACAATTCCGTATTGATTGTGTATTAAAAAAAAAACCTGTTCTATCGTGAAGTCTTACAAAATTTTTATATTCTATGAAAAGTGAGCAGCCTCAAACATTATGCAAAATAATCCACTCCGAGAGAAAGAAACTATTCGTTTCGTGATACAAGATTTACTTGAAAAACTACAAACGTAACTTATTCAAATAATTATTCAGCTAAAGGTTCTGGTTAAGTTTTCACGTAATATCAAAAAGAAACTTCAAAAATTTTTATTACTTGAAACGTACTGGTGTATCTTGTCGTTTCACAAATTATTTCAAAGCAAGTTCATCATCATTAAAAAATTTGTTCTTTTTCTCTCTATAAAAGAAAAACCAAGAGAAATGCTGAAATTATTTAAAGTTTTTCTCGATCATAATAATGTTGATGTGCTAATCAAGTGGTACAACCGGACATAAATTGGTATTTGGAGTTCTTCGCTTAATAATTCCACCATTGAACAACTCATCAAACTTCTAGCAATTTTTTAAAGCTTAACTCTACAAAATTTCAAACTTTGTTGAAAATCTCATCTTGTATACAATTGGTAATTGTGTTTTGGAACTTTTTTCGTAAATATTTAAAACGCGACTGACATATGAGACCACCTATTAACTTGTAAATTTTGTGTTATTCACAGTTTTTCATTCATTTCCTTTTACTTATTATTTG
>JAZBHA010000114.1:72556-88290 GCA_037464855.1 Iselma pallidipennis | reverse complement strand
TTATAACGTCCAGTTACTACTACTCTAACATTTAAATTTGTCGCTTATATGGTCAATATTTTAATGTAAACTCATTACAGCTTTAATCAATTGCATTTAATGTGTTTGAGCAGACTGAACGTAGACAGGATACCGTTAGTTATTGAGACAATCGCATCATCTTGGAAAGACTTTCGTCTATCGTATTTCAACAAATGATGGAAATATGATATATATTTGACATCATCGGATATTGATTAAATTTTCAACAATTCAAATGGATTCTTAATCATTTCACTCATGTGGAAGCGAATCCAATAAAATACAGCAGAATGGATTTAGTATGTTCGGAATTGTAGTCTCCATATCTATTCAAATCTTCAACAAACAAGATTTTTATATTATTTTGTTTTTACAACTAGAATTTAGGCGTTCGATGGCAATAACATGAAAATTTAATATTTATTTTCGAAAATTCGAAAACGTAAATTCTCTGGAGATGTTGATCGTGTAGACGAGTGACAAGGGTTGAGGGTCTTTTTTTTCAGAATTCTATTTGTTTCGAAATGGAAAAGAGCTGGACGTGAGTTCGACGGTATGGAAATGTTCGTTTCACAACTTGTATGTACAAATGCAAATGTGAAATAAAAATGGTCGGGAAAGTATATAAAGGTTTGATAATGTGTTGTGTTGTCAATTGCTTGTAGAGATTGCACTGTTAGTGTCTCCATTAATAAATGTTGAGAAAACAGCTAAATCCGATTAGGTGAAACGGAGCGACATGCAGATCGAAGTTGGTTGATAAGCACAAAGTTAGTCTAAGGGTAAATACGTGATCCGTAAGGCTTTTAGCTTTCAAGTCAGAAAGATTGAGACTTGGGGACTGTTACGAATATCCACTAACTAGATCCTAAATTACAACATCCTGTTGGTGCTGATCGGCCCGTTTCTGAATTAAATTTGACAAATTTCATTAAAACGCGGAATCAATTCTGTTCTCTCCATCGTTATAATTTGAATAATCAACATATAATTTGTTGCGCCAGAATTATCAAGAGCGTATAGATGGAAGTGTACAAATTCAACCAAATTTCCGTCGTGTTACAATGTCAAGTTGAGTCGAAATTCCGCAACAGGGTTGATTTGCATCGAATTACTTCAACGGTGGTGGTTTGGATTGAGTTCACGAGATACAGAGTAGTAATAGGGGTGAGTGGTTGGTTGGTTGGTTGATGCTTGCCGGATGCGTGATGTCGTCCTCACCACCCTCCCTCTAACACTATGCGAGTAAACTTGACAGATCCGGTTTCTTTACTAGATATACATATATATGTATATATATGGATTGCCGTGTCCTTTATCCGTGCCAAGATTTACAAAGATTTCCGAGTTAGATATCTAAACTGTGAGGGTGCCGACGTAGACTGTTTGTCACTATTCTAAAAGGAACTTGTAGTTTTGTTGCTCACTGGGCACATCCGGCAGAATTTGTTAACACTGTCACAACATTTATCATATTGTAGTGTGAAAATTGGATTGTAAACGAAATTGATCAAGTTTTTGTCCAGTCAATTTGTTCTAAAAACATTTTTTGTAGACTCCCTGAATCAATACATAAATAAATTAGTTAATTTATCGGAATAGTCGCATTTCAGCATTTCTTGAACAACTTAAAAGAGTTTTAACTCCACATGAGTAATCATAGAAAGCTGTTTCTTGATTTTATTATTCAATAGCTTGAATTTAAATTTGCTGAAGTGACATTGTAAAGCTGCTTTGAACTTATATTCTGACGACATAAGCGTAACCTGCAAACCAACAATTTTAAAAATGCCTTCAAGTTGAATATCACATGCTCTCCAATTGTTTCACATTTCAATAATTTACTAAAGGAACTATATCAACTTTTATATAGAAACTTGCTTGTTGTTATAGAAAGATTTTTCATATTGCATCTGACATATTTCGCCTAACGTTACACTTTAGGATTTTATGTTTCCGAGAAACTTTCAAACAATATTAACTGGAAACTGTTGTATTTGAATAACAGTAAACTAAAACTTCTAATAATAATTAGAAAGATGAAGAGGAAAAGATCACAACCGTGAAACTTGTTCGTTGGTTATTTATTTAAATAGCAGCAACAACAAGAAATCTGAGTTACGCCCTTCAACTACAATGAAGGTTTAATTTTTGTTTATTTGTGTTTTTTTTCTATCTCTGTAAACTCCGCAAATAAATTTTTGTTACAAAAGGGGAGAAACAGGTCAAAACGTGTGGCAAAATTTTCTCGACATCGCCTTGAGCAATAAAATGAAATTACCATTTTTCATCCTTTGACTTAAATTGTATTAACAGTTTCAGGCAAAATCAATTTTTAATTCAGTTTTCAATCTATATTCGTTTATTTATAAATAAAAATGTCAACGTTAACAGACACTGGACACTCGATCCAATTAAATTTCTTTCGATAGGCAGAAAACATTCACACACACACATAGGTATAGGGAAAAAGTCAAAGTTATGTTAAAATGTGGAACGGATATGACATATCACCAGTTGCTAGAGGCTGAAAATCAGGCCAATCATAAAACTGTTTTTAGTCTCGAATTGGTGGTTGTACTGAAAAACAAGTTAGGGGATGATATTTGTGTGTTTGTATTTTATAATATCCGTAGATTGTATTTTATTCTAGTTGTTGATGATTATTATTATTACTATTATTCGTGGTAAAGTTGACAATCCATTCAACTTTATAGTTGAAACTAAACTATCAAATTACAGTCGACACGATTTCGACAAAGTTTCGTAATAATAAAGCTAGATTTACTTGCTTACTCTTTACAGCTAATATAGAGGAAGGGTATCCTGACTGACTAGAGAGAACACATCTAATATCGTCCTTTCTTTGCTTGATTATCCCTCCATTAGCAGTAGACTTCCATGCTGAGCTCCTGAAACTGTCCCTATTAACCGCCAGGATAGTAAACGTTGCCCTTATTTCCGGCACTACACTACCATCACCACCACTTCTAATTTACATCCGGCTAATTGCTAATTTCGCGCAAATTTCAGTTACGTAAGCATACATCAACGATTAGCAACTGTTTACTGGTCATACAATTTCACAAAACCGTGAATAAATTAACTGAAAAGAGAAAAGAATTTAAATTAAAGTCTAGAATATTTTGCATCGATATAAGTAGAGAGTTGGTGGTTTCAATTAAGCCAAATAGAAGTCTTGAATGTCGACGTCTAAATGTATAGAAGAATGGAATAAAGTACACGTCGACAATATGATCGGGCGCATTGCAGATATATCCTTCAACGTTTCGTAACGACACAAATGAGAAGAGAGGGAGGAGTCATCCTTTTATGCGTTCTCCTAAGGACATTGAGTTCCATACGAGTCAAATTAGGGAAACGGAGAAAAAACAAGCACCAGCAACGAGCATATTCCATCCAAATTACTTTCTTCAACAAAAACAAGCATAAAATCATTTTATGCTTAATATACATACTTCCGAATATAATTTCTATAAGAGAATCTCTTCCTATGATTTTGTCTATTTATCATTTATCATTCACGTGGAATTCGATAAAGGTGCTAGTGAATGACATCTCGTTAATTAATGAAGTGACATCGTTGAGATCGTTTCCTATATAAATAGAAGCTATTGAAGGATGAATTATATGCTAGCGAAAATCGATTTCGACTTGGTCTCATTTTAAAACAACCTTCCAGTTATTTTTCTAGTGGATATTCGTTTAAAAGTCTAAAGTGTCGTTGAAAATTTGTTACAAATTGATTTCGAACAATGTTCTAAAGTGACATTTTACAATTCTTCCTTAATCAATCACGAAAATTTGTGTAGGAAAATACCAACATGGGAAAAAAGCTCATATTATTTCTAGGCTTTTTGAATTTTCGTATTTAACAACCCTATGTTTGCTACTAACGTGTGATCACTGAAAGTACAAACGAACAATTACTTTTTGATAATCTTTGCTGAATGATAACCGGCTTGTATTGCTATTTTTTATAAAAATGATTGCACCTTTTAGGATTTTGCGACAAAAAAAACATGACAACTCTTGATGTCGTAGCTGAACCATTTCACACCTGTAACTGTTGCCAATTTTTCTTTTCACCATTTCCAGATTCGTTCAATTTTTCCAAATTCCAAGACAAATATTGCCACAATTTCGACTTTACTCAAGTGAATTTTATCTACTGTACCCGCGGGACCGTTGGAAGGTGACATCAAATCCAAAAACAACCAATAACAAGAAACATCAGTGTTGTAGTAGTTGTTTTGGGGGGGAATACCATACAAATATCCATGTTATCTCAAACATACACAACCAAGTCTTGTCCATCTATCTCTAATGAGTTAACCGTCGCTAGTAATCCAAATCCCCCATTAATCTGGTCAAATTAAATTATTTCCGATTGCGTGCACGAACATTGTTAATCACCGAAAAACTTTTGTCGGTTCACTTGCCGCCATACCACTGTTATCCTTTTAGTATCCTGGACATATGAGAAAAAATGTTTATTTGAGTTAGTCTGTTGTCACTTTCATGTGAACATCTGGACAATTTCCTTTAGGCAATAGTCAATTCCTTATCGATCCTGTGTGTGTGTGGGTGTGTGTGGCTTTTTTCGGTTTGTTGATTTTCCGCTGTTAGTAACTAAATAAAATTCAACAGTTGACCGATATTTCAAAATTACAATCAATGTCAATTTGTTGTTAAACGAAAATTGTAAAACATCATTTGAATAAAACATTCTAGAAGCGAAACAATGTTTTAGAGGAACGATATGGAAATTTCAGGAGAATTATCGATACATGACTTAAAGAATGCTTAGATGAATGGAAAGGTCAGAGGTAAGGTTTCAGGAAAATTCTCAACTTCTATATTAAACACATTCATACTGCGTACTTTATATTGCGGTGTGTTTTATATTAAATGAAATTGTCTTGGAGGTATTCGCAAATATCGACTGAGAATTTAATGATAATACTACAGTACGGGCTGTGAGTATTGACTGTACGTAGGATGATTGTTAATGGAAAAAGAAGTGCAATTCTAGTCTATGATTATCAGTTGGCTATAAATGGATAAACGTGATTCATATATCAGTAACTCAATTAATAACCGTCAAGGGAGGAATCGATTGAGTAGAGATTTTCCATTGCAGTCCCCAACGTTCTAAAGTAATAGTGGCAAATTCTCAATTTTCTTATCGTTTCTTCTTCTTATCATTTCTATAACATCCTGATTTATAATAAAACTAAAGTGATTTTCAATAATTCCTGACATTTTCAATATTCCCAAATGAATTATTCAATAGACGTAGTTGTTTTCTGTTTGGAATTTTTTCGCCTATTAAGGAAAACTCTATCAAGATTAAAATGTATTTTAGTAATGAAAATGACACGATAAAATGGTAGCTTCTGAAAAGATTTCGATTAGATGTCGGTGGCCGGTCTTGTATTTGAACTAAAGTTAACACTAGCCAAGATATGTCCGGGTTGTCCCGTAGCGACTACTCACCCATCCACTCAACGACCGCACTTTTCCCAAAAGACTTGCCGTTTTTCGTATGCTATCTTGTTGAATTGTACGTACCAAATAGCCCTTGTTGCAAAAGAATCTGTTCCAAGTTTCAATGACCCTTCTCTTTGTTCGGACCTACATCGGGAATTACATTTCTACCCTATTTTACTATTATTAAGCAAAACTTTAAATCTTATGTTTATGTTCAGATGCAACTATGATACAGGACAATAACAGAATACATAATTATGCAGTATGTGGTTAGGTTTAAACAGATTATTAGTTTAGAATTTGATTTAATGTGAGGTTGTTATTAGAGGTGGTAAAGTTTTGAGGGTGAGATGTGGTACGTTTCCATGGAGCTATATGCAAATAGTCTAGAAGTGAAATTATCTTTTACATGTATGGTTTGCATCAGCATACCGCAACAACCACATAAATAAACCGGTGGGTAAGCAGTCGATGGGCTTTGGTGGCATTGTCGACCTAATCATACATCACCTCTACACATGATCGATGATAGGATTAAACAATTTATTTTGAAATACGTTTCATCGAATTTCTATCCACCGATAATGGATCAAATTAAACGTGTTGCACCGGATAGGTAGGTATATGAAATAATTTAAAATTTTTCACCCGATGGGTTTCATTATAAAAACGAACCGCTATTGAATGGCTAATTTCCGACATATAGAAGCTTTTCAAATTTTCTACCAATTTTCGAAATTCCTTTTATAATAAAAGTACAGGCTGGAAAAATTAGGGGGTGAGTTGTGAGCGATGTACCATAAACAAGCCGAAAATGTGTTGCCGAAGGGTGCAACTTGATGCGATCTGTTGGTTTTTTCAAGGGACTGAAATAGAGTTGGGGGGGGGGGGTAATGTTGAAAAGAAAATAAACTAGTCCGGAGGGGATAGTGATCGTAATTCAAACAACGATTGGAGACCAATCTTGATGTGACATTATTATAGCTATCGTGAAAGACATTGTGAGAACAAGTCACGATATTCTTGCTTTTCACATAACCGTAAATAATTTGTGCGGTATTTACATACGCCAAATGTTTTGAGAACATTATTAATTCGCTTTTAATGACTCATTAACTAATAATAATTAGAGGATATTAATCGCTGTATTCATGAAATATCCCATTCGAGATGTTTAGAATATATTGTGTAATAATATAAATACACATAATATGATACGTTTTCGTTTTTTCCAGAACAAAAACATTCCAAATCTCAAAGCAATTTCGCTTGAAATTGGAGAGGGAGTTTGGCTGTTTTTTTTCTGTTCTCTCCTTTTGATAATAATCGATTCTATTGTAGCAAATTTGATAATTCAAATACAATAAATAAAAAAAAATGTTATCGTAACCCAAAAATATCCGTTGTATCATTTTATTTTAACAATAATAACAACGAACAGAATCCGGATCCCGCTCTAACGCTCCATTAACCATTACATTATTATAAGGGTAAGATTTTATTGAGGTTCCTGTTTTTCATACAGTTTATTCCGGAGTTTGGCTGTAGCGTCCTCTCAAACTTGTATTAAAACTTCACTTTTCTCCAGTTAGACGAGTTGAAAAGCCGTCTTTCTACGACAATAAACCGTCAAATTGTACAATTGGGAAATATGCTACAAGATTACTGGGTGCAGGCAAATCCGTACAATTACCGATAAATCTAGCGATGGGAAAATTGGGGTGAATTCCGCTATCGTTCATTTTTGTGGACCAGACACACAATTGTCTCGTTGACTTGAAATCTTATATCGTATGTGCCTATTGGAGGTGGTAAATATTTTATCGTACTTTCCTTTTTTGGTTTCTAAAATGCTTTTAGGTGGATTGCTTAAACGTTTCGATAAATTATAAAATGGCACGTACAAATTACAAGTTGGAAATTTCTTCTTTGGGGGTTGGTGTGTTATGGATTGGTGACGACGCGCCTGTGCTATACTCATCCATGTTTCGGGGGGTCTCCGTCTATGTCAGGGTGGCGTTACACTCAGTTTGCAGGATTCCCGCACTACTCCAGGATACCTGTCGCGTCCAACAATGTGCAATGTACTCCGCCACTGACCATATTTCCTTACGATAACCAACTCATTTTCCGACTAACAATGTAAGACAATTTCTTCTCAAATATTTATACTAAACAAGAAATAATATATAGAGACAAAAAGACAAACTGATACGCACACTCAAAAACAATCGGAAAACTTTTAAAAAGTGATGTCCTGTGGACAATGTGAAAGTGTTAAACTTTGTATACAGTGATGGAACAACTAGATTTTTATTAATTTAATTTAATTTTTTCTGTTCCTGTTTAGTAATTTTAGTCTGAAAGATTCGAATCTAATTTATAGAGAGAAAAATTATGGCTATAATAAGGATTTTTAGTCTGTGTTTGTTGTGCGCCACTACAAGTACAGGTGAGTTTTGATTGTGAAAAGGGACGTTGTGGAATAGAAGGAGAGCGCTTCCTTTAACTATTTATTTTGCGGGAAGTTTATTTACAACACGAGAAAATCGACAATAAACACAAATATATGTTGGATTCTTTAAACAACTATTCAAAAACCAACGAAGAAATGTTGAACTTTATCTTTTCAAGTACAAAGTCTCGACAAGTCCTTTGTGGTTCTCTACCATTAGTCTTTGAGACTTTTGTTATTGTATTGAATTTACGCTTTGCACGGAATAAATATTTACAAAACTTTTATAACCTAAATTGATTCTAAATTAGTTTTTACAAATAAGGTGTGTAATTAAAACTAGAAACAGTGTTCAGAAGTAATAAAGGAGCCTACCGTACATCGTCAAACTGATAAGACACTATTAGACCATTCGTTTAATCTTTTGATCCGTCCACCTCAGATTTTTATCCTAACGCAGGATAAACGAAAGATGAACCATTCTTGTTCTGGTGTGGGACGTAAAAGATCTATTTTTATTCTCAGGAAAGCTTGTTGTTGTTTATGCAACAACAAAAAGCTTTTCCTTGCTTTATATTAATTTTTATAAATGTTAGTAAGCTTTTTTAAATTATCGTAAGGATTCCTTTTACTTCGGTGTACCATTGACGTAAGAATCGGGTGAAGAAAAATTACTTGAAAACTTTCTTATACTAATCAAACAATCCAAGGAAACACCAATAATTTCCAATGATTTATTATATAATTAAATCCTAAATCGAACCCTACCCTATAAAATTTTATAAAACATCCACTTTTTCAAAGATGTGGAAATATTTCGTATGTGTACGATTTCATATAAATATTCTGAAATTTCTCTCTATCAGAACTGCTTTTGGGTCGACTAAGATCCAACAAACAACATAATTTATCCTGACATTTCCATTTTGCTCGAACATAACTTGCGATAGAAGTTTTTGGTTTAAGATAAAGAAACGATACTCTTCCATTTTTGGCCGCAACTTATTAAAATAAGCGCCTGCTATATTTTCCTCGCCGTTTACGTTTCTTTCTTCTCCTGCTGCCATAAAAACAATAGAGAAGAAAATGTCGCACATTTCTCTAGCTTGTATCTAATTCCTGACACGAAGGTCATTTGCTTTTCTTTATCTTTGCCAGGCTAAAACAATATTGTCTTTGTTTTCCCCTTCAAAAGAAAATGGGTTTGTTGAATAGATTACCCAATCATAGGGTTAAATATTCGTCTATTCGATTACTTTTTAATTCTTTACGAAATTATTGAAATATGTCCGGATTTTAAATATAAATGGAATTGAAATTTTTTATTTCGGTTATTTCTTCTAGTTTAGAAAAGTGGATAATCTTACCTGTAACAAATCTTAGATATTTTATTAGGTTACATATTTCAGGCCGAAATCAAGTTAATTTCTCTTTGCAAAACTCAATTTAGACACAAACATGGTTTCGAGATAATATTAAAGATTAGGTTTCCTATATTGTTTCTTCTCTTCTATTTTCATCGACCGAGATGTCTACAATTCTTTGAAAATGTTACCGTATCATTTCAATTCACAGTACCACGTAAAAAATGGACTGGTTTCATTTTATCCCATAATTTCGTGCTAATTAATTTTCTTTCTTTCGTATTGTCCTTATTCGTCGGAGAAGCGACGATACTCTCATTAAATTCATCAACTTCCAGACGACACCTCTATATAAGAATCCTCTAATTTTCATCTTTTATTCTTCATCCCGTGTCATCTGTTTCTTATTGCAACCTTTCTGTTTTACTGACAATTGAATCAAATCTAGTGCGAACGTGATCCGAAACGGTCAAAACTTCAACGTCCACGTTTCTGCTATTTCGAGAAGTATCGTGGAGTATCATTACAGATGCGGTCTGTTACGCCAATTATTCGCTCAGTTTGATGAAACTTTGTGAGAATTTATGGATATAGCGAAACGCTTGCCCTTATCCCACAGTCGTCAATGTTTCAACTAGGATTTATTTTGGAAGAAGCCAAAGAAATGCTCCTGAAAAAGAAAACGATATATAAACGAAGTAGCTTGAAAGTGGCAAAAAGTTTGCTTGACTCTTTGGTTTGACAAATTAAAATTTTGTGTTATTTAAAAAAGGGCGGTATTCTATTCTATCATCAATTTCCAGAAGTGCTGCTTGGATATTGTTGAAGCTTCAGCACAAGCTGGCAAGAAAAAAAAATTAAAGTGCCGTTATTCTTTTCTCTTTTCTGTCTAAAATAATGGTGGGCGTCAGTCGGAACGGCCGATTTGTCAATTAGACAGGGAGGTAGAACTGTACACAACCAAAGCTAATCGTTTCATTCCAAATGGAATATAAGGTTGGAATAGAATAAAATACGACCTAAACGATGTCGTTATTCTTTCACCAACGGTCCGTCAATTGTGAACGATAAATTTGGAACCGTTTCTAGGACAAGTCCCTTTACACTGACTTTCACCAGTTGAGAGAATTTAGTTGTATTTAAAATTCGAAGGCAGCTGCCTCCCTTCCGGGACTTGAAAGAGTTAAAACAACAGCAAGAAGTTTGAGAAGAATAAAGAATAATTTTGAAAGACAGACGGTTGCTTTAGGAAAATACGTTTTCTGTTGTCTTTGCTGGCAAGACAAGACTAGCAGAGAAACGACGCACAACTGGAGATAATCTTGTTTGGTTAGCTTGGCTCTACTTCATCTAATTACGTTCTCTACATACAGTTCTTCGGCTATTATATTGTTAAATGGAATTGTCGACGATTGTTTTAACAGAAAGATAGACAGTGAGAAGGAGAAGATCCGATGGGAATTCGTAAAAAGGTAAATTGCGAAAAGTTGGACGATGGACAGGCAATTTATTTCTATAAAATTTTAATGAATCTATATGGAAGTTTATGGATAAGCTAAAGTTATTGATTGTTTCTGATAGGGCTGCTGACGTCACAACTGATAATTCGTGCATGTCATTCGAACGATAATTTTATGAGAAAGCGTGCCAGTTTCATTACAACATTCGACCTCTTGCAGGAGTTAAAAGTTATTGTGCACGCATTCCTGCCGTTTAAGGACTCGCATATTTTTTGTTTGTTAGCACTTCTGTGCAGTAAAATGAAAGCAAAGTTCAATTAATTAAAAATTTTGTAAAGGTTAAAGTGTTTAAGTAAAGTAGTAAACAGGGTCTAATGGAGTTAATTCGGAATATTATCAAGGCCCATAATTCACTGCTAAATCCAACGGTAAGAAAGAGTCATGAAACAACATTTACAAGTTTTATCCTTCTCATTGCAGTTGTTGTTTAGTTAATACCACCAACGATTTTCTGTCTTATTACATTTCCGCCTCGATTAATTTAGATCGTGATCATCTTTATGATTATCCTTTTTTTAAAATCCTTGGTTATATTCAAACCAAGATTAATCTACAGTCATTTAGCGGTTGAATTTCTGACGTCAACAATGTCGTAATGCGGTTGTGTCGGCATAGAATTCCATCTAGAATTTGACTTTAATGCAGTCCTCATGATGACCGGAAACTTAGTGGAACTTCAACAACATAACGGGTCACGCGTCCCCTTTTGAAATTTATGATCTTGTAACTGTAACAAGACAACATTATTGCCAAAACAAGCACTTGTTATTATTGCGTTATGTTTCCCAATTTACGTAGCCATTCAAATTGAATATCAAATATTGACCGGATCAACGTCAATTACGATTGGTTGAGTTGTTGATTAACTTGATGAAAGGCCGAAAATTGTTGTCATCATATTTAGCAGCAATTTGTATCAATATGACTAAATAGATGTACGGCTCTCAATTCGGACGACTAGGTCTTTTTGCGGTCTGACCAAAGCCAAATTATTTATTAGGCCATAGGGACTGTAGGGGTATTACGTAAATATATACGAAACTTTTGTCTATAGTCCATGAGTATCGAGAAGACCACAAAATGACCCAGCTGGATTGAACGATACACGCTCAAGGATAAGCAATTCAAAATAATTTTACTTTCAATCTAAAACCAACAACTATTTGTTATTGAATCGATTTTATCAAAGAAACAACATTACGAAACGTACATTTCAAAGAGACAGATGTTGCGAACAGGTAGGCACGACAAGTAGCAAGCAACAATAGTTATTTTATGAAAGAAATGACTTGAATAATGGGTACAGTTGTTACATTAGCCGGAAAACATATTTTGGTATAACGGCCTCTGTGAAGATTTTCTTTATTTATATCGTATATGGATAATAGAAATGATAATCTAAAATTGTCATAGAATACTTTATATCAATCGATGAATCATGAAACAAAACTATAATTCCAGTTATTTTGTATAACAGAATAACTATTGATTACACAACTATAATGCATATTAATACATAAATAATGAATATAAACTATTTAATATGTTACGATTTTTCTATCTTTAGATTGGTAGATAGATGATAGATTAGCACTTGATCGAAATGAATTTTTAACATGTACTAACATCAAAGTCCATTCTCGTAAAATCCATTGATAGGATAATGAAGTTGAAGCAAACATTCCTGGGGGAATATCGGGATGCTTCTAGTCTGTCATGTGTAAAAGTATCGATCAAGTGAAACCTTAGATTGACCTCAAGCTTGCAGGGTAACGAGTGAATGTCTCTAAAATTGTTTATTATTATCAACATGCTTGGATTCTTGACCTTAACTCGAAACTTTGAAATATTCTAATTATGCCAGAGTGATAGATATTTTACCATAGCAGAGGAATATTTCAACGTAGATTTATCGGTAATTTAGTTGAAAATAAGAAGAATTCTCTTTTATCATTGACAATGTGAAATGCTTCATTACTGGAACAATATTGACAAAATGTGCTAATTAATCAACAGGACCGTGTTATTTCCATTAGGATTCCCATTTACTTGGCAACCCTCTCTAGCAACAATAACAATAGTGGTACGTGTAAATTCCAACCCTTGGCAATGTTTATTTACGGTTGATCGTGTACAGTACCTCGAAATTTCTTCTCCCCTCTCCGTCCGTCCCAGTTCATTCCTAATCCAACATTGTTAAGATAGAGAAAGTAGTTAAGTTCATAGTAGTTGTACGATCGTTTAGTAATTGGTTTACAATTAAGTGACACACCCTCCAGACAAATAGCACGATTTATTATAAAATAGTGGCGGCGTAGTGGTGGAAGTGATGGTGCCATTTTCTGGCACGAGAATCGGATTATTGCCAACTGGGGGTTTTGAAGACCCTTGCCCTACACTCAGATAACGTAAATCATTCGCCGAGTAATTAACTAAAATCTGTAATTAAGTAAATTGCTACGTTGTAAAATCTTTAGTCAAAAATTCTGCGGCTTTGCTTTGTCTGTCTGAATACTAGATGCTGTCAGTTGAGGCGATTTTGTTGGCTGTAATTTTAAGTAGAAGAATCGAGATAATTGCTGTAAAACTTGGAAATATTTGCACTTAACAAAAATTAATGAGGCTCCAGGAATGTTTTTCCAATATCTATGAAATATGGTGTAACTTTATTTTCGATGACGTGTATTAGAAATGCCTTAAACATGATGAGTTAGATGTACGAAGATCTACTTGAAAGACAAAATTTAATAATTGCCTTAATAAATTAAATGAATCATTTTTAAAAGCTTTCCCTAAAATCGAAACGGAATACCTACATTGAATATTGTGTGAAAAATTTAAAGACCTTCTCTTTAAATTTTGTCTCCTTCTTAGTTATGAAATAGATGTGAAACATAAAACGCTGTCAGGAACGTATCCATCAAGCGCCTAGTCTCATTTTATACCTCTATGAGTTCTTTATGCGACAAGCCACTAGAGGCTTTACCGTTAACATATCGACAAGATTTGCCTCATATACGTACAGAGAGACACCACGAAACCTAGCCATATTACTCTAGCTATTCCAACTTGAAATTATGAAATTTACTAGACATATATTAAACTCGTTCCACAGCATGTCGCTTTAATAGCAAATCAAGATTATTCAACTTTTGCATCAGTGATGCTTGCTCGTATTCTAGAAAATGTCATATTTTGATGTGACATTTTTACAAGTGAATTAAAAGAAACCTACAACCGTACTGGAAAATGAGTTGTATTATAACTTTGTGTATTTCGAAACGAATCAGATCTGATGAGTCATCTTCATCGAATATCCACCCAATATATCCTAATATTCCGCTTCCAACAGAGTAGCTTATCTGATGTATTTCAATATTGCGAATCTGACACATGTTAGACTTATTAAGGCATCAGATCTATCAATAATGTCGGATCAACATGTCTAAATCCGACAGATACAAGAGTGCATTGATAAAATCTTAGAGAATATAAAAGGTAACAAGCAATTTAAATTTCGGGAAAGATATCGTATTTACGAACCCGCTTTATACTATTCCTATTGTGTGTTCCAAAATGTTCAAAAGAACCACAAATAAGCTTTACAAGTCCTTCAGATCTTATGTACTGCTTTTTCTTTATTTGCAAAATTTACCACCATACCACCACATTTCATCAAAGTATAAATCTGGTATTGCAGGAATATTTAAAGCTCGATTATAATATTCCTAATGGTCGAAGCTCTGCTATAAAGCTTTTAGATTTAACATTTTAGTCGTTACTGATAAAATATCAAGTCAGCCTCAAGGCTGTTTCAGAGCATTAACTTTCCTTTTGAGTTAAATATACACGATACAAAAAAAAATCATCGCTCCGTTACAGCTTTTTTTTTCCTGTTAGCTCACTGAAAACTTAATTTACTGCGTTTAAATTATGTATATGCTGTATCCACAAAAGCAAAACCGTCGACTTTGAAAACACTTGAGCTTTGTTATCCTGAAAATATCTATAGATATTACAAATTAGTTATCTAAAAGAAGGAAAACAACCGGTAGACTGAATCATAGTTATGTATGAGCAAGAAAGTTTACTCCTTTCGGGCGAAGAATGATTACTGTTTGTTATTCAACCTCATTCCTGTAACAGCTCTGCGTCGTGGAATAACATCGAAAATTTTATTTCACTTGAAAACTTGTAATTAGCAAATTCCTTGGCTTATTGCTTCCCTATCCTGTTTACTGCCTAATTGCGCCATCCTCTTCTATCAGACTCAATTAATTAGATAATTACCCGACCTAATTCCACAAAAATCCCAGTCAAATGCAGCAAGATAATCCCGGATTTTTTTTTTGGTGCTTTTTTCTTTTCTATTCGTTGTGTAAACGGCGGAATTTTAAAGAGTGTCACAGTATAATTGTATTAAAAAAAATTCTGTAGTACTTAATTAATTACACACCCGTACAAAAAGCGTTTCAATTTACAAACAACATTACAAAACTAATCACTGAAAAGGGTAAGTTATTTTAATTATACTAAAATTCAATGATAAATCTGTACGACCTTTCCAATTTCACAACAATGAAACTTTACCAATGACAGTATCTCCTCGTTGCAGTTTGAAATGCAGTCGTAAAATATATAACACTCATTCGCCATCTCCATTCGTCCATATCATCTTGTTTCCAACTAAATTGCTGCCTCAATACTCATAACAGAATGTCGCCCATATAAAATGCATTGTCTCTTTTTATCTTGTTTGGATTCGATTAAATACTAACGTTATCTTTTGGAAAACAACGGGTTGGCGACGGGGTTTTGCACATTTTTATGACGCATCGTATGGAAACTCTGACATAAACC
>JAZBHA010000114.1:38545-51128 GCA_037464855.1 Iselma pallidipennis | reverse complement strand
TTAATTTGTGTTTCTTCGATGTTTGTAGAGAGAAATTTTTATAGAATTTAAGGAGGTTGTCCAGCTGTGTCGGGAAAATCTAGGAATGTAGGGAGTTGGAAGCAAAGCAATTTTCTCCAAGGGAATTGTCAAAATGAAATATCTGTAATATTTCAGGGAGTCCCGTGCAAATATCAGCCGCATCTGCGGATAACAGTACAGTTCTAGATCTAAAACCTCGACCTCTATCTTGACTGTATATATGTATATACAGTTTTAAAGCAGGCACATTCTCTCTAAGGACTTATCCTGTTAGACAGGACTACATTCACGGATTATTTAATTCTATGGAATTCACTATAGACATGGACGTGGTCCAGTTCGACAATCTTTCGTATTCTGTTTGATGTTGTTACTCATCATATAGTGACTAGTCCGATGTTTCGTTACAAGTCTATTTCAAAACCAATTCTACTACATCAACCAAATCATCCGTTCTATATACAGTGAAATCTACATCCTATTGTTGAAGGTCGGAAAGTCGAGACGCGTACATATGAAATCCTTCCAGTGGGAAGAGTAAGCTCATTATGCCTATACAAGTATGGGATGTACGTCTTCCGCCTGACTTCCATCTTACACCTATATGTGTATAGGATACATATATCTGATTCATTCATATATCCGACCGACGGAAATTTATTCATACGATTCGAGTTGTATTAATTTTCACTGTATTGAGTCGAATGAAAGGAGCAGGGAAAATGCATGAAAATATCCAACTTGTGACTTATCTACATATTTTATATATGTATGTAAGGCGCATCCCTGAATGGGTAGGCGAAGCGGAAAAACTTTCAAAAGCCTATCTCCAGAAATTAATACTTTTGACTTGAAATTATTACATTACCCAGCGGAGACTGATAAAATTGAAAATTGCTATGAATTTTTTATCACGGACCTTATTAAAATTCTCGTTAAATGAGTTGAACGTGACTATTGAAAAATAACGATTCATGATTTTAAATGGTAAAGGAAGAAAGTAAAGTATGTAAAAAAAAGGAAAATGTTAAATTCCGTTTCCAACAATCATTTATAATTATGCGCCAACAGAGAATTCTTTTCAAAAGAACTGTATAGATTTTAAGTCTGTAATAATCCGATTTGTCGATGATGGAAACGCATGATTGGCTATATTTTTAGCAACGTCAATTCGTTGGAGAAATTATAAACCGTTTTTTCATGTCTCCCTTTTTTTGTAAATAAAACGATAACATAAACAAATTATCTGTAAAGTAAGAAAAAAGAACAATAGCGGATAAAAACGAAAATTAATTGACAAGTCGATGGGAGAAGCATCTCTTTTGGGGCTTTTTCTTTGTTATTCAAGCACAAAGATGTCTTCTCGATCATAGGTATATTAACGGCCAAAACTGACTAATCTATCAAAAATTTAAGTGCTTCAGACCTCCGTCAACAAAACTCTACACTGTTTATTATTTAACAGTGATGGAAACAACACGCTACGCTACCTTTCCGCGGTAGTTGCCGATTAACAAAAAACTATCTGCACAGAAGTCTATTGAATAATTGGAGTAAAAAAAATGAACAGAATTCCGAGAAAAATTCGTCATTTTGATTCCATATTCTAGTTAGTACGCCCACTTTTTCCATGAAAATTCGTCATTTTTCTCCCGAACTTCGGTACGATCATAAATAATTCTTAGACTCGATTTTGATTATCAGAGAACGTCCAATATTGGAGGTGAGGAACGTTTGATGTCCTTGCTGTTCACCTTTATAGCCGTCTATAGATGGTTTTCTTCCTAGAATATGTTTTTTGTCTACAGTACGAGGAAAATAAAACTAATATTCCCAACTTCTAATCACAGTAGCTAACAAATCGTTTTTCCAACAACCTATCAACTTATCAGTGGTTGGTTTTTCGGCTAACTCTGGTTAGTTTAATCATGATGGATAGGTATTTGGTAATTAACTTTATTATTTCGCTACCCGGAAAACGTAAACACTGTCATGAAAAAAAACAAACAAACATTAAGCGGCTTATTTTTGCGATATACTGCCAACACACCATAATACACCCCCCAATCATAATGCACGTGTGATAACGCATTTAATTTTTCAGTGTGTTAGCAATTTTTCTGTCGGGTTTTACGTTATTTACAACATCAAGGGTTAATTCCACAACAACACTAATAAATTAAAAAAAAAAACGACATTTATTGAAAACATACTAATTATAAGAAATCCAATAACTATGACAAACTAATTGAAATTTCTGTTTCTGTTTCAGGTATGTTTTACATTGGCTTCAACGAAAAGGGAAAAAATTGAAGCAATTACTGGAAACAAATTCCTGTTTGCTTTTATCTTAATTACCAGTACATCAGTGTATCGACGTGAAAAATTGCGGAGGCGCCGGGCGTTAGATCACTACCTTCGACTTGCTTCAGTGGCTTAATTGATTGATAGAATCGACGCTCAAGTCCGTTCTTCCAGAATCTTAGCGTTCGTAAAGCTGTAAACGATCGAAAATTTTTGAAGTCTACCTGAGAAACTTTTAATTAAATCACAAGAGAAGCAACGAAATAACACAGATATCCTTTCGACTTAATTTCTTATAACACGGTTAAGATTCCTTTAACAGTTGAAATGTTATTTGGAAAAATATCAGAAATGGTAAATAATCCACCCAACAGGGCGGAAAATTGAATTTTAGGAAATTAAAAGTTCTATGTGACAATTATTCTGTGCATTCGTTTATGGAAGATTCTGGGCTGAATTCTTTCTCTGTGGATTGTTTGATTGAAAATTGCAATATTGGCAAGTTTGTTTTCATAAATTAACGACAGTGAGTGGCGTGTGTTCAACCGACTGATGCGTGTCTAACAAAATTAACAAAGTCTGACCAGTTTAGACGGTGGAAATGTTAGAACTAGGAATAGTTGTCGTGCTGCAATGCGCCAACCTTTAATAATTCACACGTTTTGTTGAGAGTCGGACGAAAACTTTGTGACATGTAAAAATCGAATCGGACCAGTAATCATATATTCTCTCTAGAGCATCAATACCTCGACATTGGCTTGAACTAGTACAGAAATATCTCACAAACGCTCTCAATTTAGAACTAAATATGAGTTACTTTCGGAATCTTAAACACCTACAAATACAATTTTTTTTCCTTTTTGGTCATTTGCCAAAGCTTGTCGGTCAGATACACGTGCGACCCCTTGTCCCAATACACATAAAACATTCACTGGATGATTTATATTATTCGGTCAGCCCATAGGAATTCATCTTTTTGGTTTGCAATAACAAACATAGTTCCTAAACCAATTGGCTGTGTTTTGACCGTTATCATGTCGCAAGATTTAATAATAAGGCCATATTAGTTTGTGGAATGTTTTTGATGTGTCTCTGTTCAAAGTGCCCATACCAAAAACTTTCTCGAATAATTTGTTAACTGACCGCAAACGAATCTAAAACGCTATTGTTTCAGACACAATTATCTCGTCTCTAATGGAACAAATACTTGAAAATTCAGTAATGAAACTTTTAGATGGTACTCTGTTCAGTTGTGTTTACCGTTTGTGAGAATTCTGCGTCTCTGTGAATTAAACAGAAACGTATGGTGTATGAGACCGTTGTAAATATCCGACTACGACTTTCTAGATATTTTTCTTGCTTGAGCTTTTTCAGTTACTGGTTGGATTATAGCAATAGGATTTTTATAGTTATAATAAGGGATCTCCCACGAGTGGCTTCAGGTAATCACGCCTGGTACTCAACAAGATTCAATTACCACTGGAGTTCTCTTCAAAATTGAAATGTACAGATTTGGGCTATCTTGTTGCTATAAAAACTAATAGTCCAACATAAATACGATATTAATAGAAATATATTTTTGTTTTTAAATTAACAAGTGAAAACTTGAAAATTTTAATTATAATTGAAATGACATGAAAAGCTTGTCTTTCTAAGTGCCACTTATTCCAACAACAACGTTTCTTGGAAATGGTCCGAAGAAAAATATCATCTTTGTCAAAATTCCCACTCCGTTTTCAAGCAATTATGCTAAATGTGTCGTCTTTAAATGGCACCAGCATTTTAATTAAAGCCATTTTCATTTGCTGTGCATACCCCAGAAAGAGAAAAAACAAAAGACCCCACAAACACGGAAATATATGGACTTAAAGAATGGTTCCCTAACCACTATAATTTCAATAAATTCAAACAAACAGCTGTTTATTGCACATATTGCTAGTTAAATATTCAGATGTTGAACGATCTTAAGGTATTCTGTTTTATTTAACTTTCCACGAATTTTCAACGTTATTTCCATTTAAAGGCCAGTTTTAGAAAAACCTCATGTGTAGGTGTTAGTACTGGATGGCGGAAATGTTTTTCGGCTAAGTGTTTTTCGTGTAGAAACCCAGGCCCGTTTAAGAGTTTTAATAGGACACTGAATAATAAAGAGCGTACGTGTTGAAACATTCAGTTGTTGAGTTGAGTGCACCTGAAGGCTCCCTTCGTCGACCATCTGAGCGCTTGATTCTCTCGAACTCATCTATTCTCTTTGCAAAAATAGCTATGTAGTTGTTCTATATGGAAATTCTATGATAAATCTTATCTTTCCAACAAAAATGGGAAAATGGAATGATCACGACGAAACGGCGCCATGGCTGCAACTGATTCTAATCTCTGTTAAGCCAGAATATCATAAGCTCGATCATATTAAACTAGATCCTGGAGGATTTCAGGTGCAAATCAACGCTCCTATACGACTGACGAGAATGTGCAGATTGAAGTGACAGGACGACAGTTTACGAAATACTTGCAGGTTGTCATCGCGATGATGATAGATGTATCTACAAGGAGAGTTTAATAAATCCAACCATAGAACTAGAGAGACTACAACATATACTCCAATATAGGTTTGAATCCAATAACGTCAACAGACAGGGTGAAATAAAAGCACAAGTATATTACATATATATTCAAGTTTTTCTTTCAATTTTTGTCATTTTTTCCGGTTGATATTTATTCATGTTAGGCGGGGTTAGTTGTGTTAGAAAATATGACTGAAATATTTCTCATTCCATTAAATCTTGTGATGGTTATGAAATGGTTTGAATTCGGGAAAGAGATGTTTACCAGTAAGGGAAGATTAGAGGGAAGAAGGAATGATGAAAGTAGCGAAGTATGAAATTCTTGAATTTTCACGCTAGGATGAACAGTCCGACTGTTACAAGACGACGACGACGACGAAAGAGAGAGGCCAAGCAATTTCTTACTTTTCAATGAATATTAGACATTTTCCGTTGGAAGAAACCAATTAAGGTGACGTCAATAGCAACAGGTTTAAACTAAACTTCCCTTTTGATCTCATCGTATTATATTAATCTAGAATAACCATCTTCTTCTTATCTATCTATCCAAAAGTGTGGCATTTCACAAACACAATTTAATCTTAAATAAATTTGAACAATAATATTGAAAGATAAATTACTCGTATTTATATGAAATTGTACGATATCGCGGGCAATAGTTGGCTCACAATAAAAGATATTTTATAACCATAAGAACTGTGTTTTTGAATGGGGAATAAATTTTCCAAATCCAATTTAATAAAATAGACTTCTTTATTACAACAATAACTTATGTACATCTGAATAAGACGAAAAAATTGACGCAATTTAACCTTAGTCTAGACTAGGATGTTCGTAATTACCAATAAGGTATACCTTAGATTCTCTCAATTTATGGGTACGTATTCTAAAAGATAAATCGGCTTTTAACACGCAAACACAAAACACATGATACAAATTTATTTCTCATAATAAAATGATCTTTTATACTTTTATCTAATTTTATAGCGAATTGTTATTGTTTGGTTTTTGGTAAATATTCGTGGTCATTTTTACTGCCCGTAATCGTTGTTGTGGAATTTGAGGTCAACACTAAAATAGTGAAATGCTCATATAAAGTTGGTCCGATCTCTAGTACGATAACAAACGTTGAACTCATAAATATTCAATAGGCTAAAGCTTGGTTAGTATTTTTTTTTGACATACTTCAATTTCAATAGGTGCTGATAGTGAAAGAAGTGCCAAGTCAATTTTAGGCAATCTTTTATGTATAATAGTTCCTGCTAAAAGAAAGAATATTTACAATGCAAAACAACTAGTTTCCGTATTTCGTACTGAATGACACCATCTGGTGGTGGTTGTATTGCTTCTTTTCCAGAATAAATTTTTGAACGCACAAAGAACCAAAATGGAGTTTTAGTGAATTTACAAGAACATAAAAAAAGAATGTGGAAGATGCGAAATAGGTAGGCTAAGTCCTGTTAAGAGTTTTATCGATACATAAACATAACTAGAGTACTGGCTTGAACAGTTAGAGGCGCTTTTGCATTATTAATGCCTGAAAAGGCGCCTGTTCTATATACCGTCATTCACATTAACCAACCATGCGATAATTCACATTTATATTTCAACCACAAACAATTGCCCTCATACTATAACAAACACGTAAAATTATGCATATTTGGATTTGTAATGGATCTCTGTAACTTTTCAGACTTTCATTTCATTATTTTTTTTTTTACTCCGTAGGTGAAAATATCAAATAATAATAAGGGAAATGTTTACAAATTGATGAAAAACGATATAGAAATATGGGTATGAGTACTTGACGGCATAAGTATCCCCACCAGCTCTCAACATTAATATTCATAAAGAAGATTTATTAATGGCTGGTTGGTAAGTCAACAATGGGATCCGGAAACCAAGCTGTTTTCTATGGTGAAGCACTCTAAGAGGATAATATGCAAATAATTGTCTTCCAGCGTAATTCAGGACGTTACGAATATTTGCTCGACCAATTCTCTGTGAATTAACATAAAAACTTTTTTAGCCAACAATTTAATATTAACAAAAACCTAAAACAGCTTAACAAAACATTCCTCATATTTCTAGATGTAACATAAATACTTTTTCTTTAAGTCTACTCTATAGTTGTTATATCTTTTACCTATAAATTTACCAACAAACAATAGGATTGGGTCAGATATTTCGAGGGGCGGCGGTGGTGGTGGCTTCGTTGGTAACAATGAACGTTGAAATTTCACATCACGCTCCTTTGTGTTGTTGCTGTGTTGTTGTGTTCTTCAGGCACGGTTAGTATTGATTTCGATAATAATAAGTCTCTCTCTTGCCTGCTTACCATGGTCTACCACGATAACTTTAGTTGATAATTAAGCCTGAATCGGGTCACGGAATCGCATACATACACACACACAAACGTACACATATTTAAAGTTCATACCTGAAGTCGTTCTCGCAATATCCGGAGTATCTACATCCTTAATCGGTAGACGGAGGATTGCTGAAATCCATGGCAAATACAGTCTAGCGACTTTAATTAGAAACTAGAGCTTAGATACATACTCGTTTTCAAGACGGTTTCATACGATTGCTGAAAATTTAATTTTGTTTTAATATTCTTAGGGTCAAAGTAACAAAAAATATTCTGATCTATAACGAAAATCCTAAGCTGGTCGGTTTATTTAAAATGCTCCAGTACTAATTGTAAACAAACAATTTGGCAATATGCAGAAACCTATATCAAATGTACAAGACTAATTGCAGACAAGCTGGGAAATTCGTTAGTATTTCACGTCTTGACCTTTTTAATTTGGACGATTTACGCGAAACCACCCCCATTTATATCCATCCATTGAGGCACAGCCACATACCAACATACAAAACACAAACAACATATTTATATCCGCAAAAATATAAATGACGACATTTAGAGGAAAGTCCTCAAATTCCATGCCAGTTTTATTAGATTTCGAAAACGGTGTGACAGAAAAATTCTATAAATTCTTTCATGAGTTTCAGGCAGTTTATAACTTAGAATAATATGTTGGATGTTGGCACACAATAGAAATTGAATCCGAAATGAGCTTTACTAAGATCAGAGGTTTCTATTTCAATGATAATAATTCCATTTGAACAGGAGGGTGTTATTGTGTGTCCTCTAGGCATTCATACATGTGTGTGAATATTTTGTATAAATGTTAATAGGTATAATTTGTTTGTATTTGTAAGGAACGAATTTTGCTAGCCTAAACAAACTTTTCGATTTTTTCCGTTCATATTTCGCTGGGAAATTCGTTGGACTCCTTGTCGCCGATAAAATTGTTTCGCTTAACGTCATAATTTATTCAGGATGTAGAAACTTGAACGTAAAAAAAAAGCAGAATACTATCTATGTAGCTGGGTCGTGCATCCATATAAAACTTTTTCCAAGATAGAAAATTGATGACACTTTAAAAGCACTGCCTGTACAATATTGAATTGTTTAGAGCAAAGTCAATTTGTTTTATCATCCTTCACCGTACGTGATGGATTATTTTATTTATTTCGATGTTCGTAGACCAACCGCGACGCCTCGTGTTTTGTTCTTTATCATCTCTATACGACAATATCAGAACAACTTATCTCTGTCTTTACGTTTTAAGCGTTTGTTGTACATAAAGGAAAAGAATGTCTTTTCAATAAAATAAAGACTGGAATGCATTGTGCTGGGGGCACATGTTGTTGTTGTTGGAAGGGTCGTGATGAGACCGGGTTTCTGATATAGGGACTACTAACTGTTGTAGAAATCCGGTTAGCAAGAGAAGGCGACTGGAAATCTCATCATACAGATTAATTGGATCTTGTTTTGTGTGTTGTGTGTAGTGCCTTCAGGAGTGAATGGGGCCACTATTCAGGCTCGATCGCTGTTGTTATACTAACGTCACCTTCTCCATTCCGGAAACTCACCACTTGTGTGCTCCCTACAGCCAACCAACAATTATCCAAACTCAAACCGCCGATCGAGTGGACCATCCTCTCGACCAACTCTTCATCACATACACAATTCGTTTTTCTGTCAGACACATGTTTCTTTATCTCCGACATAGGAACACGAAATACATATCATATTTAATTACAGAAATATATGTATCTACATAATGTTATAAGGTACTTTAATTCTCAAGGATTTAGAATTCTAATAGAAAAACTTTAAGAAGTTTGATAAACCAGTATGGCTTACTACCACAACATAGTTAGGAGATCCAGTTGGTTTCTTGTTATACAAAAAAATCTTTTGTAGTGAAATACCTCCCTAATTTCTTTACCAAGGAATAATGCCTCTGCTACCACACAACGTAAAATCCGGGGAAGCGTAATCGTGGTTTTATTGTCCAAGTTCAAAAGGCTGATTTTCTGGACAGCAATTTTAGCTTCTCCCATAGATTACTCTTTAAAGACAAAAAAAGTAAAAGAAATACATTCTATCAGAAAAAACTGGATAAAAAAGAAAATCCAAGAAAAGTAAAAAAAAACAAATAAAGCCAAGAAAAAATTTATCCATTTATTTAATGGATATTTTTATTTTTTTCCTTCTTTGTAATCCCCATAGTATTTATGTGGCCTATGTACCCTCGTACGTCTGTACATTTTTATTTGTTCGCAAGCAAAACTAGCAAAACTAAATCTATGATAAAATCGAACACCACCAACTTTAGAAGTGTATTAGAAAATTGAAAAATAAAACCAATTGGGGAGATTTATTTTTTATAGACAAGAAAACGTTAATATTAGGACAAAATCGTCAAATTGCGTGACTGAAAATTCATGCATAATTGATTATCAAATCAAATAATGATTGTCTTGACAATAAATAACTTTTCTCTATTATCTTCTGGTCATTTTCCCCACCAATATTTATATAAAAATTTCCTTGAACGATGGAAATCTTTTCTTCGCCCTTTACCATTATCGGATTCTTCCAGTTGTGTATTTTTCTCCAAAGCATTCCCTTTTCAAATGCTTGCCCGTTGTTCTGTCTACTACCTCTACATCACAGTACCATAATCGCTAAGCAGAACTGACCTTAACAATCCAATTAATTAAAGTTCCCCCATTCCTCGTTTTCGATTTCCTTGGAAAAAAAGAAGGGTCAATAGGTGGTGGTGTTCTGATGGTGTAATTAATCGCTGCCATAAAAACAGTTCCAGCTGATAAATCGGCCAGTTTTAATGGTTTCCGGGCGCTTGGTTGATGATGCCACTAATCATACCGATCCCTCTATGTAGTTCTCTACTCACACTTGATTCATTTCGATTTTACGGTCGACCTTATGAAAACCGGGCATTGTCTTGAAGTCCGAATCTAAGAATCACAACAAATTACAAATATAAGTATATGGAACGTTTATTGGTTTTGACCCGATAATGGTAGATAGCTGGCTATAAATATAGAACCCTCCGCAGGCCAGTTTTTCAAACGAATTAAGATTTTTTTCGTAACTAAATAGTTACCGTAATGATTGTTTTATAAATAATTCGTTACTAAATCGTTTCAGCGGTCGATAAAATTCATTTTAACGTTTAATCAATAGCATGAGAATTCTATTTAGATTGTTACCTCTGTCCGAATGAATTCACCTAGAAATCCGTGTAACAATTACTGATTGACTGACTCTCCAATAGCAAATAGAAGGGGGTAGTAACTTGTCAATAGATGGAGATGGGTGTCAGTAGATCCGTAGATGTTTTACTATTCAAAGTGCTCGTGAAAAGCAATAAAAATTTTCGAGTGATAGTTGAATTGAAAGGGAAAAAAGAACTGAGGGACTTGGGGACTTTTCCCTATTCTATACATATAACATAACAGCAAATCCAACGATAATTTTGAAATCGACACAGAGCTCAATGTTGAAGCGAGGAGGCATCGATTTGAAGAAGCCTGAATGTTTGAATAAGGAGGCACAAAACACTAAGTTCGGATCAATAAAACACCTTCAAACAAAAAGCAACGGAAAAAGGGATAAAGCATTAAATTCATTGTGTCTGGCGGGAATTAAAATAAGGTTTATCAAGAGTTGTTTAATACAATTATTAAGCCTTTTCAGGACGTTCTTAGTCTTTAACTTATTTAATATTCAAAGTATCAATAATTTGTAAAGTCTTACAAAGGAATTAATGTTCAAAGTGATAAAAAGTGAACGTTACTTGTAATCACAGAACATTTATATCTATTGCCGTTTCAGTTCGAACAATATAAGCGTACTTTTAAATGAAAATTCGCTGTGGAACTATTTGTTCCAAACAAAAAAATTAAAATTTTATTAAAAAATAAATTAAAAATTAAAACAGTTTATCACCAGATCTACAACAACACATGTATTGTTCGAATTAGATCTATGTATAGAGGACCTTGTTAGTAATGTTGGTGTCCAATTTGGCAGCTTAATAACAATAATGGCCACAATAAACGAGAATTCCCATTGGAATTTACCGTGAATTTATTCAGTACGTCCATAATTCTTGCCCTATTTATCCTTTTGCCATCATTGAGCTTTCTAAATTTCCTTTTTGACTCAAACCAAATACGACAAATTTTCCAATAAAACAAGGACGTGATTGAAAACTTTAATTACAAGGCATTCAAACATCCGTTTTATATGGAAATTCCAAAATTACTCATATAATCTGAATGCCTCTACATTAAAAATGATTGCATATTAATGGCAGTGATAAAACTTATAGACAAGCACTTAGTTTTTCATTATTGAAAGATGTATAAAGATAAATCGAGGGATGATCTACCTTATATAGTGAATATATTCAGAATCGATGTCCCGAGGGGGAACATGGCGTAAATTTTCCCAGTGATGTAGTATTGATGAGGGTGCCATTAGGGCCTTAAGGGACCTGGTCGATGGGATCACAGTCACGCCACGTCAGCAGATTGAACGACGTACTCTGCAGACCGATATACTCCACCTCGTCTGATAATTGTATAATTGAACTAGTAGCATATTTGACGACAACTTTCTATCCAATCAATTGGTATACCAGAAGAAAAATTTTGGGTACTGGATGTTTCAATTTGGATAGGAAATCAAGTAATTGTTGGCAATATAATTCGATGTATAGTTTGAAATCATATGAAGGGTGAAATGTAATCTACAACGTAGCTATTCCATTCAACCACATAGCAAGTCTCCTAGGGGCAATAGTTCTAACATCAACCGATCGATAAATTACGTAATATTCAAACTAATTGCTCGCCAATCAGCTATCCTATATATTCATCTATTTACATTTAAATCGTTGATCAACAAATCCCCAATAATAATGAAAATTCACTAAATCTGGCCGATAGTTTTAGAACTTTACTGAATCACCCTAAAGGCAATTAAATTAATATCTATTCCATTGCTATTAATATAGTGAATAGACTCAAAAAAGATAGATAAACACAAAAATGGTAGTTTGTGTAATACGCGTTTTTGTCAACAAAAAAACTTGTGTAAATTTCGTAGAGTTTTGAGCGAACATTGAAACGACAAAACAACAATAATAATACTAATAATAATAAGCCAATGTTGCCTCTTCTATCGTTCCACTGTAATTATATATGAGATAAAAGTTTACTCCAGTCGATGCATCATCAAAAACTTGGGCTGTTTCAAACACAAGTTTTGCATGGAGGAAGCTAACACAAAAGAAAATCAAGCA
>JAZBHA010000114.1:2922-25982 GCA_037464855.1 Iselma pallidipennis | reverse complement strand
AGCACCTCTACTGGTTGATATTCGTTAACAAAAAAGAGGAAAACTTGACGAATACGATAGCAAAGGAAAAGGACGACAATGAAATGAAAATTGTGATGGAACTGCAGAGAAAAAAAAAACAGTGTCGAAAGGGGACGAGATGAATATATATTAAATAAACAACAATGGGAATGGGAATTATGTCCTCCTTTTTTCGGAGGTGAAGCCTGAAGCACTGAAAATATGTCCAGTGTTGTTGTAGAAAGCGAGCAACTCTTATTATTGATAACGTTTTTTCCAATTGTATCTTAGATTGTTCAATTATCTCTCGAATATATACATTGTAGGAATTTTTTGTTTGTTAGCTTCAAAATTCAAGTTATCTCGAGGAATTTTTTCTGTAGTATGTTGGGTTGAATCTGCGTCGTAAATTTCGTGGTTTTACCTGACATTCAAGTAAAGTTTTGAAAAGGTCCTTTATCAATGGGGTCGAGAACGGTCGTAAGGGCGGTTCTTCGTCATCTGCACCACTCATTTGTCATAAACACGCACACATACACATACACACACACACCGCTCAATTTATTCATTCAAAAGGTTAAAATAAATCTAAAGATTATCACTAAAGTAAATAACGAGTTAATCGAATTAATTCTGTGACGACTATAAAAGACCGGATAATTTTATTTAATTTGAATTGTTAAACGATATAATAGTAGTTCGAGGAGAGAATGTTATCATATCAACCCCTTACAGTTTCGTTTTCGTCTACACGTCTTCGAACTGAGTTTTATCGCTGTTGTTTACGGCCGTCCCGGCGTCACGCTTCCTTATCAATACAATTTACTCCTACTTACGTCACTTCTCTACAAATACATAATTCACTTTCTCATTCTATTTAGCTCTAATTTTTCCTATTTATTTTTGATCGTTTTCCTTTTTCTTCCTTCTTCGTCCAGAAAGGTCTAAACTAAGACCACCCGTGCACTTCATTACCAACCGTCGCAATGTTACAAGCACATATCGCGTACACACACGCAAAAAATCCAATCAAATCTGATAATAATTCTCTTGGATCCGATCGGTCTCGGTAATTTAGATGTGGATGGAGGTTTTCTCCAGACGGCGGCTTTATTTCATCAATAAGACACACAAAAAAAGTAAAAGAGGAAAAATTAAAAGGGAAAACACAAGAATCGGTTTGACTTAAATTGAATCGGTTGCTATTTCGATATTTTTTGTGTAACTGACTTTTTCTATTTTCTTTAAAGAAGAGATTGTTTCTGTAAAAAAAATCTAATATACCTATGTATTTGTAAATGTTGATGTGTGTGAGTATGTGTATCTAAGATCTTGTTGTTTCCAGAACCAGACACGGAGATCGTGGGCGGTCCAGAGTTGTTCATTGATCGCGGCAGCACCATCAACCTTACCTGCGTGGTCCGGCACAGCCCGGAGCCTCCGGCGTACATCTTTTGGAACCACAACGATGCCGTGAGTATTCGAATCACATTAATTAAAACAAAGATAAGCCCTTGTTAGTTAGAAAACGGATGTACATGATTTTCAGTCATGTGTACAAGACAGAATGTAGGTAAACTATACAATAATATGAAGTTTATTGAATTCCATATTAAAACAAATAATATTTTTAACGTGATTTTACAAATATGAGAAATAATATATTTGCTTTACAATACAGAACATAAAGGATCGTAATGGGATTTAATATCTCATATAAAGATTTACTTTGAAATTGTTTGTGCTTCTATATTAATTCACATGAATATTCCCCCGGAAAACTTTTGTCCTGAAGAATCTTCGCATAAAATAAAACATAAAATAAGGTCTTCCTAATGTAATAAATTTAATTTTCCGAAATGTTTTTGAAATCATTATGAATAAAGAGCAGCAAGAATAACAAAATCTCAGAAGTAACTACCAAATTTTTCTTTCAATTTTTGTTTTTTTCCGCCTTAACGCCAATATATTTTTCGAAAATTAATTTTCAACTTACACGTACACACAATGCATGTTTGACTTTCATTTCAAATATTTGCTATACGGTATAAAATTTCCTTAAAATTTAATAATTTCGTTAGATGTTTCAATCTTCTCATCGTCTCCCATTTAGTTTTATTGCATTATTTTACAATTGATTATTTATAATAAAAAAAAGAACTATTTTAGTTGATTTTGTATCTTTACCATAGTCGAGTACAAAAAGTCCAAGAGCTTTCCTATTATATGAAGAGAAGGCGTGAAAATTGTTATCCAGGAAAAACAAGAATGTGAAAATTGAAAGAAAATCGTTCACTGATCCTTATACTCATCTTTTTTTTGTGTAAACAATAACGCGATAAAATCGATTATAGGAAAGAAATCACTTTTTTTACATTTAAAACATTTTTACATAAAAATAGAATAGAATAAAAAGCTTATATATAAGGATAAAAAGTCAAGTATATTCCAATTAAAACCAACAAAGATCAATTGAGCTTAAACGAGAAACTTTCAATATGATGAAAGTTAAATCATCTGTATCATTGCAAGTTTTCTCCAGTTTGATACTTTCATTTTATGTGTAGGTACCTTTGATACTTCTTGTTTTTTTACCAATCTCTCCTCTACTAGACCAGAAAAGACTAGGATATAAATTGAGACGTTTATTTATAGGAAAAAGATAGAGAGATATTAAAAGGATAAACGGAGAAAACTTGCTACCTAATTTCATATAAACAGATAATCCAGTTTGGCATTGTCTGGAAAATAGTTTTATCTTCTGGAAAATCTAACAAGCCGATTACGTTTCTTGTCCGTTAATTACGATGATTGGATTGTTATTGTAGCATCACTGCAAAAATTTTCATTTTTATTATTCTTTCGGAAATACTACAAATTTGTAAGAATTACTATTTAAAGTAATTATTCCGTTTATTTAAATCTGGAGGTTTACATTATTATCAATGAGGTAAATTAATTTTCAAGTCACGTATTTAATTGCAATTATTCTACAAATCGAGTTGAGTAGCAATAATGCATCATATGGGTACTTATTATTGTTTAAATTCATTGTATTACAAATAGGTAGAATTAAATTTCGGATTTTTTTATTATAATGTTGATGATGATAACATAAAATCAACATTTGTACAAATTCTCTAGAAATTTTTCAATCAATTTAAGAGATTCTTTGTCCGCTTTTGTTCTTATTCTGTTTTATGTAGAAGAGGGTGAAAAGTTGAAATTGTTTCAGTAAACTGGAACGTTGAATCGACTATTATTATATAGAATGAAACCATTCCTCTGTACTTACATTGTTGACTATACAACAGAGATAACATAAAAAAAATAATAATAATAATGGGAGAGAAATTTCAAAGGAAATTATGCCTGAAGAGTAACTAGATCTAATTATAATACTGCCACTTATTACTCCAGGAATCGCTTTGTTATGTGTTTTGACGGTAATTTAAACATAAAATATTCGAAGAGAAAGTATACAGGTTGTTTAATGCGCTAACATAAATAAAGCTTTTATTATTATGACCACCACCACCACCACTACCACCAACCACCAAACATCAGCAAAAGACAAATATTAGGAAAAACAAGAACCTTTCTCTAAATATTGTTTACTATAACTCTATATAGTGGATGTTTATTTTATAAAATTGATTTCAGATTATCAGTTATTCGAGCAATCGTGGCGGCGTCAGTGTCGCCACTGAACGCGGTGAGACCAGTCGCAGTGTCCTTTTAATACAAAAGGCACGTCCTTCTGATTCTGGTAATTACCAATGTAACCCCTCCAATGCCCGAGCCGCAAATGTGACAGTACACGTTCTTAATGGTAATTTAAAAGAAAAATCATTGATGATTAATATCGAGAAGAAAAAAATTTATATAGAAAATTTGAATTTCAGGCGAACATCCAGAAGCTATGCAACACGGCGGCAATCAGCGAATGGGCCCATCTTTGGGCGCATTGGCTTTCATCTCCTACATTCTGTTGGTCTATTGTTAAGTTTTCAGAGTATTTTTTGATGACTCCGTTTAGTCGTTGCTGGTGTAAATGTCGACGTAACTGTTAAAATGAATACAAAAAAGAAATGGGAATATACAAACAAATATATACAAAAAAAATGAAGCTCTTTATCACTGTGTATAATTCCATTCGACGGCCACGGCGCTCCTACGTCACGACGTCTTCATCCTTGTAGACTATTATTGTATATACAGTTATGGCAAAATCGTAGCATTTAAGTGAATAAAAAAGGAAACAAATTGTTGATTTTTGTTTAATTTTGATTTGTTCTGTTTTTTGTTTTTGTTTTTGGACTAAGTTTAACACTACACAATTATGTATTATAATATAATACTTTTGACCGACACTACTGATTTTAATAAATAATTCAATTTTAAATGAAATATAAACTGTATAATGATGAAGATGATAAAGTAACCACCACCTTTTACCTTAAAACCGCAAATCCCAAAGGAACTTTGTACATTATTCAATTGGCAAAACCTTGAAGGCAACACAGTTCACCAGCCAACATACTTGGCAGCAAGAAAAACTTCAACGTTGAACTTTCCAAACACTTCGCTACTTCTTTTTTTTTCTTCTTCACTGTTCTCGTAACGTACAGCAGGAGGGGAGGGGTGTTGTTGGTATGGGGAGACTGTAAAAGGGAGGAAGAAAAACTTTCGAGTTTCACTGTTGAGCTTGAAATTACCAACGACTATAGATCAAGTTACAGGAAATCAGTTTGCATATTTTAATACGAAAAGGTGATGAAAGTTTTTTTTTGGTGTGCTTTTCGTTCGAACACCATGACAAGGCAATAAGAAGAAAACTTTTTTTCATAGTTAATTACAATAAAAGATCAATATTTTTTTAAAAAAAGTTTATTTGTCCCCCTGTTTTTTTTCTGATACACATATGTATAGATTATAGGTATTTACATATCATAAATGAATTAATACGTAATTATAAAGGAATAATAATTAATTTGTAAGATTTAGGCTTCTGAACTGGTAGGTGTGTACAAGACTGGAGTCGGTTTGTCATCAGTACCTCTAGCCAATTGTTCATAAAGTCGTTGCCTGTTCTGTTCTCGTTCAATAAGACTTTGAGTCTTCAAACGACGTACAGCTTTTGCTAACATTAAAGCAAAAATGATTCCCAACATCTATAAATTTAAAAGAACAAAAATTAATAAAATAGTTGCGTCAGATCACTATTCTGTTCAGCAAACCTGAATAAAAGCAACAGCTAAAGCTCCACAACCCAGTAGAAGTGACATTTCTGAAACAATGTAGACCAAACTATCAAGACAACCAGTTGCCCAAATACTATTGCTAGGACAGGTGTCTTGTGTATCAAAATTTTTGCAGCAAGATCCTGGCCCATTCCACATTTCTACACCTTCAGTTGTTGTAATAATACCAATTGTTGTAGTACTAGGAATTGTTGTAGGACTAGCAGTTGTCGTACGACTAGCGGTTGTTGTACTACGACCAATTGTTGCAGGACTAGCAGTTGTTGTAGGACCACCAGTTGTTGTAGGACCATCAGTTGTATCATTAGTATCACTTCGAGCACTCCTAGTAGCGGTGAAATTAGCAGCCCAATCGCTTGGATCATCAATACCGCAGCATTGTAACTAGGATTATTTAATTAAAAAATCAATAATTTCGGATTTTGTTAGAAAAGGAAATCGGATCTTACACGACTTTGAGTGAAATCCCATGCATTTCTGGCATACGGTTCTGGTGCATTATAATCCTTCATTGCTGCTGCCATATTCTCTTTAACAGCTCGACTAATATCAGCACGGATAGCATATGCTGCTATTGAAGCGGCAATTTCCAAGATTAGAATCATTGTCAAAAGTAAAGCAAACTGGAATCATTCATTATTATTATTGTTATTATTGATGATTTAATTAGATGATAACGTCAAGATTACCATATTGATCAAACATGTACTTTCTTTAAGAGCTCCAACACAACCAAACAATGCTACAAAGAACATAATAATACCAATAGCAACTGCCAAAGTTGCTGGACTAAAATAGTGACTTTCCATAAATAGATCAAAGTCTTCATAAATTGTTTTTATTGTCGACCCAATGGATATTAACAAAAAACCAATCATCTATAGTCATAGAATTAGAACAATAGAATCATATTAAACAAGATAAGCTTTCACAATAAAGATAACAAATAAGATAAAAAAAAATTGTACATTAATCTAATTAGACAATTTCTAGAAAGTATGAGTTTCTTTTGAAATTTGGCGTAATAATTTTTTTTTATCATCAAAATTCCTCCCCACCAAAATTGATTGATGAGTTGGCTAGAATTGGTATTTTTCAAAAATCAAATCAAAACAACAATCTTACCACAAACATAAAATTTGCTACAAACAGCATATATTTAATGCACTTCATTCCAACGTCTAACTCTTCCATTTTTCTCCACTTGTTTTTTTTTGGGGAAAAATCAAGGAAAATCTAACAGACACCAAAAATTTGTTGTGTTCACTTCAACAAACTGATTTTATTTGATAACAGATAACAATAAAGTGACGCGGTTTTGTTTTACAAGTACTTGAATGTACCTAATTTAAGGGGGAAAAAAATAATAAAACAACGCCATCGTTAGGAAAATTTCGATATTATGATAAATTATCAATAATTATGGTGAAAATCTTGATTTGATTCAGAGGACGAATATTTGAAGGGCATTTTAGCTTTTGCCAACGTTTTTTTTTTTCACCGCTGCTTGAATTTAGTCCACGTGGTGTATTTCTCATAGTAATGATCAAATTTGCCGCCTGCTATCTATCTCCTCCTAGTCAAGTTGCATTGCCAGGTGTTGATTTCCACCGATTCTCAAATAAAACTCAGGATCATCCTTATCATTATGACACTTTCCAAATAAACATCCATACAAAGAGTCGTGTGCCTAAATACTGTGATGATGATATTTGTCTCGAGTCATACGAAGTCTATAAATTGAAGGCTGACTTTAAACTTAAGTCAAGATTTGTACAGTAGTGTTATTTGGCAGCTACTCAGTATTGTTGCTCATCAACATTCAGCTGTATTTTCGGTAAACATCCATAAAAAAATCGACGAATTCACTTTTTTATCATACACCTATATATACATATTTATCTGTCGGTGTTGTTCATTGATTAGATAAACAGAAACGGAACAATATTAACTACACATATTAGAAATTAAAAAAAAAGAAGAAAAAATGGCAAAGTCGCCGCCACCGCCACCACCACTACCGTCACAAACAAATCGGCGGAGAGTAAGTACTTGTAGAACTAGTCTTGTTTTCGAAAAAAAATCAACAATTCTTTTATATATTTTAGAGTTCGATTAAAAAAGAGTTCAATGAAAAAGAATTACAAGGTATGTATTTTTTTTAACTTTTTTTTTTTAAACAATCACAAACATTCACCACACTAATGTTCGTTTGTCCGAAATCCAGAACAGTTCTGCAGTTGGAACGAGTTTGGCCTAAAGCCAATACTGCAACTGGCGTGCTATTCTTAAACACGAAATTTTATTAATTCTAATCAACAGACTTATTTATAGTCGACTACTTCCTATAAAGCGGTAACTGTTAGTTGGATTAAATTAAATTTCAATTCCTATACATATATATATATATATATAAATTTAAATACTTTAAAGTATATGGGTCCTGTGTCATATGTTTTGCAAAACAATTCAAATATTTACATTGAGCGCAAATTTTCTGAAAATTTAAAAAACTACAAATACAAGATACATAAAGGTGAAGATAATATTGTTGATAACATTATACAGTTGTATTAATTTTGATATAAATACTTACGCATAAAACCTGGAAAGTCTTGACTAAATATATGAGATATAGTTCTTAAAATATCTCTCTGTAAATCAACGCCGGATAAATTTTTTTATGCTTTGTTTTATATAATAATTTTTTTTTCAACGACTGTCCTCCGTTAAAAAAGATAAATAAAAATCATTTTCTATTTTTACATCCATTCAAATAAATCTAATCGAAAATAAATTTTAGCGGGTTTTCAAAACAAGATCACCACAAACTAATTAATGAGCCATTAGAGAATATATAGGACTCTGGCATAAATGTATATTTTCCCCGTTCAGTGAAATATTTCTCAACATTTCTTCAAATGATTCCACCAACTTTTGTAACTTATTGCATCTCTTATTCAAAAAAGATGTTCAACATCTTTTGTCAACTTTATATCTGATAACACGTATATCTGTGAATATGATTCCAACTTTGTTGTACAATGAAGACGACAGAAAGTGTTGTAATTCATAGGAATCTCTCGTATTTTATCAAAGAAATCAGAACTTTTGATGATGAGTTATTTCCGGCATTACTGTCCTGTTTTTAAATGTTTATCTTTTTTTTTCGAGATTCTATTTCTTTGATTCATTTGACATTTTCGCACACACATTAAGATATAAAAATTGTTTTAGATAGTATTATATACTGCGCAAATTTCGTGAAAAAACAGACCGAAAAGGGAATGGGTGTCTTTAAGTTGTTGCCCGGGGCTAAAGTAGGCTTTATTTGGCCCTGTTTGGAACTCTTTCATTTTAAATCCCACCCACACATAGTATTATTCCTGTTGTTTTCAGTAAAACAAATCAATGATTTTTGTTTGGACGGTCTTATATGTATTTTTGAATTTTTAATACTCTGGAATGGTTCATTTAAGCTTCGATCCCTTTTTCCTTTTGTTGTTGTTATTTTTTTTTTTTGTATTATTAGTGACTTGTTGTTTTGTGTCAATTATCACAGAAAATCTCATAAAAATTGTATTTGAGGTAAATATTTTTTTGCAACAAATTAAATTGTAAAAGTCAGAGTTCATAAAATTAGGTCAGTGGCGGATCTATATATTTCGGAGCCCTGAAGCTAATTTTATGAACGGACCCTTTGAAAGCATAATTTCAATAAAAAGATTCTTATAAAAAGGTTCACAATATATTTGAGTGTGAAACAGAATGGGAACACTCAGATCGTTTTGTCTCTCTTTTTGTTAAACCATTGTTCCACCAATACCACCGATACGTGGGCTACTGCATCATCAGCATACTTGGTGCACCCTTGCCAAGAATGCAGTTCTCCCTGCTTTGGCTTATTATTTCTAAATATTATAGCTAGACACTGGGGGCCCTATAGCTTAAGCTTCATTATAGATCCGCCTCTGAATTACGTATAACCAATGGTGTTGTTTTGCTCTAGATTTAAGAACAGCCTTCGATATGATCGATGCTAATCAGGATGGTCGTATTAATACAAATGAATTCAAAATAATGTTAAAAAATCTTGGTATTGAATTGAAAGATGAAAAAATCGAAGAATTAATCCGTAATGCCAGTCATACAGGTACTGAATTGATTGATGAAAATGATTTTCTACGTTGGGTGAAACATATTGAAGAACTACGACCGGATAATAGTAAAGGTGATGATAAAGCTGCCAAAGAATTAATGGAGGCATTTCGTGTATTTGATTTAGATAATAATGGTTATATTACTAGAGATGAATTAAGAACAGCAATGGAAATGATTGGTGAACAAGTTACTGAATTACAATTAACCGAATTTATAAATATGGCAGATACTGATAAGGATGGACGGATTAATTATGAAGGTAGAATTTTGTATTCTAGATGGTTGGAGGCAATTTTTTTTAACAAAATTATTAGTTGGAACAAAATTTTCCTTCAGCTCACAAGTAATTTAAACGAGGTGGAAACCTCCAATTTTGATAATTTTCGGTACATAGCTAGAGCATCTTATTCTAAGGGACACCTATTTTTCCGTTAGTGCCGTTTCTCAAGTTTAAGAGAGTAAATTGGGGTTGAAGTTTACTCTGCAAAAGCGGTTTTCTCCAAATATCTCCCAGACCGTTTAATATGTTTTAGTGATTCAAGAACTAGAAGATGGTGCCTTTTAGGGGCTATCAAATGATATGAATCAATTTTCCACTCTTTTTATAGGAATGGAATTACAAGTGATTGCCTTTTTACTGCCCCATGGTTAAACTTATGGAACTGACAATGTTTATACAAATGGTAAATTTTCATATTTGCAACTATTAGGTGTTGAATGCTTTTTAAGTGTGGTAACTTTTGGGATGAATTCTGGCTAAACGATTGTGGAGTACCTACCTGCGATCATTACTTGGGGATGGGGCAAGAGAAATTTTTACTTGGACCGTTTTTTTAAATAACAAGTAGATTAGATTATCAGTCATAAGTAGAGATAGTTTGTATTCCAAAACGAAGCAAGTTAAAGCCCTTATAAATAAAATAAAAAACAGAAGTTATCCAGGAATTGACACCCTTTTTTATAAGGGATGACCTCAAGACTAGTAAACTATACATCATTTGATAGGGTTTTGATGCCGTTTAAAACAAACAAAAAACGAAAGGTTAGCAAAAAGGCGTTCAGCCAGAATTCCATGCCAAATTTACAACCCTTAAAAGCATGTACCGATTATTGTTAGTAGTTGCCAAGCATGTAAAATTGACTTACATCACTTAATAGCCCTTAAAAGCCTCTATCTTTTAATTTTTGAATTGCTAAAAAATATTAGGCCGTTTTGGAGATATTTGGAAAAACCGATGTTCCATTTTCTCCCTTAAACTTGATCCCTTCGAATAAGATCCTCTACCTAGTATATACAAAAAATTATCAAAATTGGAAGTTTCCACCTCGGATAGTTTACTTGTCAGTATTTCACCACAAATTATAAAACTGATTTTTTATTTTGCAGAATTCGCCCGATTGTTATTATGATTATTATTGTTATTGAAGAATAGTGTTCGAATTACCGTTGTCTGTTAATAAAATTTAATGGAATTGTATTAAAAGCTACACAATTCAATATTACAACAAAGTATTAAATTACTTAAGTAACAATTATGGTGATTACAATAATAGACTAGAATTGAAAATGTTAATTAATTAACGTCAATATTCAATTACTTAATGGAAGAAAAAAGTTTAAATATAATTTTTCTTCTTTGATTTTGTTAAAGAAATGATAATAATCCATACAATATTTAACGTGATTGTTCTTTTTTTTTATTAATCAAAAAAATAAATTACAAATATTTCTTACCAACTAAAAAACAATTTTCAAATACATTTTGGCACATTCTTAGTATTATTCGTCAACATGGTACACGACTACCACAACCATAGTCCCTGGAGGAATTCCTAATTAACGATTGTCGTTGTTGATTTCCATTTTTTCGTGGTTCGTAGTCTTTAAAACCTTGTAATAAATAGATAGCAACAATAGTAACTAAAAATCCACATATACTACCCATTATATCATCAATATACATTCTCATCCATTCTTTAAATAATATAGCTGATGCTATTATCACTAATGTTGTAAAAACAACATAATAAACTGGTGTTACAACACTAGTATTGAACAGATCTAAAGCTTTGTTTAGATAATTCATTTGAATCGATATACAAATAATAACAATTAAGAAAAACGTATAAATCAACCATTTGTTTAAATCATTATCTGGATTATCGACAATAAATGCTTCTTTGATTGCCAAACTTAAACCTTTACATGCCATCACAGTAATACTACCAATAGCTGAACATAACGTTACATAAATGATCACATGACGATTACCATAACGTGGACCCAAATAAAATATAATAACAATTGTTATAACAATCACCAGACATATATAATTGAGAAAGATCGGATCACGTAGTTTCTCCAATAAATCACTCATCTTTTCAATTTCTTGTTCTTTCGGGGAATGTATGATAATGATAACAGATCCAACGATACACAATAAACAACCCAACTGCAATGATTACTTGTTAGCAACCATTATGATCGTGTTAATAATTTGTAATACCTTTCCTAATCGATTTAGGTCTTCCTTTAAGAATTTTGACGCCAATACAGCGGACACCAATACACTTAAACCACCCAGTGGTGTTACTAATGATGCTGGAGCAAAAGCATAAGCTGTAAAATTGGCCAATTCACCAACACCCACTGAAAATTCACATTTGGTATTAATTATGTGTGGAAAAATTGAACATTCCTAACTTACTTGTAATGAATCCTAACCACCACATCCAATCTTTCAAATAACCAAAACCACCAGCACCAGCACGTAGACTACCATTACGTCCCAGACGTTTTAATGAAACTTTCTTTATAATAAAACTAGAACCAATAAAAACTGATGATAATATAGCCAGACCCAGTCCAGTGATATAATATAAATATTCATCATCTGGTGATGATTGTGGTTGTTTGGATTGCTCCATTTTTTTTTTTGCCTTAATTAAAACAGGTACGTCGTCATTATGAATCACGCGAAAAAATGTAGGAATTTCTTATCAGCTCATGACTAAATTTCGTTAAAAATTAAAATAAACAAAAACATTTGACAGACAAATTGATAACAAATGACAGATGAACTGTCAGTTTTTTGACAGACACTGACAGCTAAATTCCCTAGAAACCAGTGTAGCCAACCGTTCAAGACCGACATTCAAATTTATAACCTATAAATGAAAAATTTCTAGATTTTTAACAGGAATTCTTGTTTAAACAAAAAGATCTCGACTTTTAATAAAAACTGTAAGTATATCTAACAATAGGATAAATTGATTGGTGTTGTATTTATATTTGTTTCGAAAATTAGGTGAATATGTCCAAATCTCGTAAAGAGGAACCGTGTAGATCGAATCCTTATATTGGAAAAAGTATTGGTAAAAGTCTGTTAACACCATGTCGACAAGTTGGTTTATCACGGAAATGGAAAACGACAAATAATTTAAATGGAAGTTTACCTAATCTTGAGTCTGGAAGTAATCAAAATCTTGAAGATAAAGCCATCCTGACACCACCAGTTGTGTCTGAATTAGAAAAAACCGATCACAATAATAGAAAAGATACAAGTTCTGATGAGAATGTGGTTGAGAAGAAAAGAAAGAAAGTTGTACGATGTTTAGAATTGACTGAAAATGGAAATCATCAAAATAAAATTGTAGTTGATGGAAAAACAGACAATAATGAAAAACAACCAGAACAGTCAGATAAAACAGACAATCTGACCCCAGATAGGCCAAAAATTGTTGATATTGAAGATACAGAAACTGTCCCAACAAAAAAATTGAAGAAAAAATCAAGCAGTGAAGAGAGTCAGATTGATCAAGTCGAGGATAAGACGAAAAAACAAAAAATGAAACGTAGTCGAAATAAAACTGAACGTATGAAAAGAGAAAAGTCAGTAATTGAGTTTGGTGTTGAAGAGGAGCACGATTATGCTGAAAAAAGTAAGATAAGGGTTGAAAAGAAAGAAAGTACTAAGGATCAAAATAAAAATAAAGAAGTCATTTCGATGAGTGATAATCAAAACATGTTACGAAAATCGAAAAGTGACGAAAAGATTGATAGTCGTCGAATCAAAGTTAAATCTTCAAAGGATAAAGTGGTAGATTCAGATGATGATGAAGTTTTTCATATCAAAAAGAAACAAAAGTCTTTAAAACTAGAAAAAACTCCATCAAATTCACAGTTAAATGAAGTAAGAGTTTTAATTCAAAAAAACGATCAAATTTCTGGAAATTCAAAAAAACAAGATTCACCAGAATTACCGAAACTTGAACCAATAGTAAGTCCAATCAAAATCCAGAAAAAAATCCATCGTTCGTTATCAATGAAGAAAACACTTTCAAATAAACAAGAATCATTTGATTTAATCGATGATGAATTTATGGATGAAAATTTTCCATTACCACCGCAACTTCAAGTGGATCCTGGTAGAATTGATGAACTTGAACGAGAAATTATAAAAAAACGACAAATTTTCGAAAACTTACAACAAACTGAAATTTATAAAAAATTACATGATATGAATGAATTGAAACAATCAACAGAAACTTGGAAAATTGGTTGTATTTCAGCACTCAATGATTTATCAGCACAATTGAAACCATACACAGAAATCGATATGGCAATTCTATTAGAAAAACTACAAGTTCCTGAACATTTGATTAAACTATCACCTGACGGAGAATTACTTTAATTTATTATTACTGATAATATTACTTTGTCATCCAACAATACGAATTAATATTGTTTTTTTTTTTTTATTCGAATCGATGCGGTCTGATTGGATGATCAGGATCGAATAATTTTGGATCTTTTAAAAAGCATGGTTCTTTTGTATAATAACCCATTAAACCAGCACTTTGTGCTTTCAGAATTTCTGCTTCTAATCGTTTTTGTTGCATTTCACATAAGCCAGTTATATGACGACCATAAATACGTCCTGTATATGGTGATTGGAATTGTGATAATAATTTAACGTTTTTATAATCTGGTGTTATATTCAAATGACACAATATACATTGCTGTTTCTCTTTCTGATAAGGATTTTTCATATCAAAATTTGGTTCATCTGTATTTGTTGAAAATTGTCGAACTAATTTGACTGTATTATTAATGAACTGATCTAAAACAGAAAAGTTGAGGATTAAAATTAAATGAATTTTTTCATTAATTTTATGACAAACTTGGTGAATTCTGTATTTTCAAAGAGTTAAAAAGTCTTGAAATAATCAACATTTTTGAGAATATAACCTTAATTTTTTTTGAGGTTAAGTATTAAAAACGGCACTGCCAACCATACATAGTAAAATAACCCTACGAGCTCAACGTGGTTGTATTGTTGGTTGCCTAGACCCACCATTATTGCGCCGAATCGTCGAAAATTTAAAATTAAATTTGTTTGATATTTTACCTGTGGATTTTATGTTTATTTGAACTGAATTATCAATTAAAGGCTAATTTTCGTGTTTTAAGTAATTAAACTCATATGTGTTATAAAAAAACTTCCAAGTTCTAACCTTAAATTGTTACCATGTTATCGGTTACTACAATTTGAGTAGGAAAACCATCGTTTTCGCGTAAAAGTGAAGTGCTTTACTGATAGTGTTTTGTAAATGGACTGCTACCATCCATGGTAGTCAGCGTCGGGGGACTGCATCTTATCGCAGTGTCATCTGAAAGGGCAAGTCTTACAACCCATCATACTTTTTCATTTTTCTTTAATATACGTGTTTGTTTTAATTACAGTAAGTTTAGGTAACGTGGGCTAAGCATAGATGATATCATCCGTCCTAAGTAGTAACATTGAGAGACGATATTGAAAGAAGATTGAGTGTTAATTTATTTATCCACGTATTGATTGGATATACTTGTGATGCCACTTAGTAGTTTATCTTACTAGTGGTGTAGAAACGGCACATATTAATGCGTCAATTTAACACTTATTTACTTTTTTAAACTATCAAAGGGAGCTGTTACCAATAATTAAAACTTCAAAGATTGTAATTTCGCGCCAGACACGCCGCGCATGCGTATTTAGTGGTATCAGTCCTTGTTTTTAGCCACACTTCCTTTTACCTTTGCCATCTGTTGTCAGTACTAGGAACTAATGAAACTTAGCGGGAGATTCAAATTGCACACCCTTTTATCTTTTGAATATAGAAACCGCAGTTTATACTTATATAACTCTATTTCCTAGTAGGCAGCCAAATTCGAAAGAATGCCGTAGCTTGCTTGGACCACTTGTTGATAATGCAGATTATGGTCGCTAATAACCGACCCGTCAATTTGTTGAAAATTGTTGCAACATTTTTGCTTAAAAACTTCTCGCTTTCAAATAAATTTTGTGCAAAAAAACATTTATATAATTAAAATATGAACCATTGAGGTGAAATTTATTAAATGTCGAATGCAAGTTTTTCGTGTTTATTGAATTCAGTGGTTTATTGGTATATTAGATGACAAAACATCCATGAAGGCTATTTTATGTTGGTTAAATTTGTAACCGGAAATTGAATTCTTAATGGACTCTTAAACGAACTTTTTTTTCAGTTTTATTATTCGTTTTGGTGCGTTTCATAAATTTTACATTTCATTTCATATCATACGAAATACTCCTACAATAGTACGATTTCAATGTTTTATGTTTATGCTGACATTTCTACGTACATCAACGATATTAAACTAGGTTTTTTTTTAATTTACTAGCCGAATAAATATCTATGAGTAATTGAATATAAATGGTATAACTATTATTTCTGTATTGTTGCAATTTCAAGTTGATATTTTCCCAGTTAACAGTCGAATATAAATGGTTAAATAATTCATTGCTGAAAATAGGTACGGAACTGCATCCTGAAATGTCATGTCTATTGTTGGGGTGTAAGAGTGTAAACAGTCGCATTTCTCTAACTAATAATAATACATACATTTCTCTACTATAACTATAGTGGTAGAAATTTCACTATTTATCTTCATTGCATCTGAAAATTACACAACTAACTGAATTCACTGTAATTAATCGTTTAACATGTTTTTCATCCAACCGCGCCATTGCCAGAAGTGTGCTTTTGTTTTTATTTGAAAGCTGGCACAAGGGGTTTTACTTTTGCCGGATATTCATTAATCATTCTTTCTACAAACGTATTGTATCTAGATATAGATATAGTTTTATGTATCTACGAATACACAGCCGGAGTAGAATTAGTGGATTTTAGAGAAGGCTGAACAGTTCGAGTTTTGAAAAACACATAATTTTTCATCACGAAATTATTAAATTACTTTTTGTTGATAGATCTGTTTTGATTAGTGGAAATAATTGTTTTAATATCAAAACATCGAATTGTATTTTGGAGTGGCTTTTTTGTTCTTAGTGAGCTTTAGGGGTAGGTCAACTGAGCTTTATGTAAAGCTTTTGCACAGCAGGAGACATAAACTCCTATTACAACTGGATTGAACTGACGGAAATGTATATTGTTATCGGAAAGTACTTTAGGGACATATTGTGCGACAGATACATAAGGTCTCCCTTGTTGATTTTATTTTTAGAAAATCATATAATGCCCACCTTTTATATACCCAAGTATATATATGATATCGTGTTGATGGTCAGCTTGTTTTATAGCTGCTGTAAATATTTGTCGGTTGGTAATTAAATCGACATAAAACTTGGCTAAAAATCCGGTGTAAACATTTGTCGACAGTCTGTTGCAAGAAATAATTTCAAATATAAAATTCATACACATGTGGTACAGTGAATATGAAGTTCTATCAAATTTGGATGGATAGATGTATATCGGTTTAGTATACTTGACTTAAGGTGATGTATTGTCTAAGCTCAGTGTGTATTATCCGGTATAAGGAAGTGGAGACACCACCATCTGTGGTGTATTAAAACAGCAGTATAATCCTGAGTGCGGTAGTCTAAGACCACTTGGCACCGGCGCCATTGTCCTTAGGCCTGCAGGAGACACTCCTTGTTATGCTCAAGCTGTGTTCTGTTCTCACAGTTCCATCTCTTATATTATTCCTGTTTGCTTTTGCTAACTTGCTGACTTGCTTACATACTTACTTGCTAGTTTGCTACGAGTATGTTGGATGAGATGCAGTATTCATATACGGTTACGATATCAGGCACGAGCTATTTCTCTATTCTCAAATTAACAGAACCAGACAAATTAGACAGTCATTCATTCGAATACTCACAATAAAATTAACTATTCAGCATGTAAAGATATTTTATGGTTCTATCTACGTCTACCGCAAAAAGTTTTTGTTATCAAAAATGACTCCAAATAAAGTTAAAGATGGAACAAGAGAAAAAAAATGTAGGATCTCGCTATATAAATATATACATCAAATCCCATAACTATAGAATAAAACGAAACGTTTCTATATTAAATTTTTTTTCTTACTAATAATACTGCTATGGCACAATTTTCCAGTTATGAAACAACCCCCTTATCACAGTCTAGAACAATAGGTTTAGAACAATGGAAAATTTCCGTATAAATTCTTGAAAAACACACCGAAAAGGGGATAGAAATTAATTATAAGCAATGAAAGGTAAGAAAACGAATTTGAACATAAAGATGAAAAATTAAAATCTTATAGGCGGTCAGTGGAACAAAAGCCAAACCAGAAAATGTTGAATTAAAATACAAACTTTTAATTGTTGAAGATTTCAAATGCCATATAATGTTCTTTTGCTATTGTCACTGTTACAGTATTTTTATAATTTTATGTTTTTTTGTTAATTAGGGATAACGTCGACGATAAAATTTCAACAAAATGAAATTCTGTAATAAAATTTTAATACCAATATGTAAATTATTCTGTTTAATAACATTACTTGATAATATCTCTGAAACTGCCTCATAAATGCAAAATACAAAAAGGAGTATTAGTATATTTTTGGGATACTCCATATATAAGTACCACTACCATTACAACGAGGGTATAAGAAGATAACCCGACTGTTGAAAATTGCGTTATTCGTCGAAAGGGTAATAAAAATCAGTTTTTACAACGTCATTTCACTTGTAAAACCCTTATCTCTTCTCCGGTTGAGTTTAATTAATTTTTATCAAAAAAGCATTCAATGGTGTACATAATACATCAATAAACCCTTTGTGTCTTTTAAAACTCACCCCCATTGCCCGACTAATATAGCTGCGCTACACTCTATATCTCATCATAACTTCATCAGAATTAATAACTCACATTCCATTAAATAAACAAGACCCTCATTCTATTAACACACAGTCTTCATAAAGGTCTCGTCGGTCCTTTTTAATATTCCAACGGCAATGTTTCCGTAATGTTTCTTTAAATTGTGTGTAAAAATAAACAAGTTCTTCCTGAAAGTCTTCTATAGCAAAAAACACCAAAACGAAATACAAGACAAGGATAGTATGGAGATGGAATTAAAATTCAGGACATATCGTCCAACTGTAGAGAGAAGGAGAGAGAGATATTTAACTAGATTGGTTCAGGACACTTCACTAGGGGACATCTTGAATTTTCTTTTGCCAACCAAGCTTACTGTTTTATATACACATCCTATATCTATCTATAGATGGAGAGATGGAATTCGTTCTGGCGCCAACAGGACAAATCCAATATTTCATCACACAATTTCAGTGACATATTCTTTTTCGCAGATTTTTTTACACAACATTTTGTTCAATAATCAAGAACAATAGCATGATTGTATTTGCAAAACGAAATTGCCTATAGTGTATGATTTGAAAATTTATACGCTCGTAGACCAAATCAATATCCTTTCCACTAAAATAATTACAGTGTAATGCGTTAATCCGTATTGCGTTAATAACCAGAAAGTAGACGAACCGTTAAAAGCTAATGCAATATTAATATGACACAGAGGTGAATTTGACTACGTGTATTTAACAATGCAGATTTAAGAAGATTTAATATTTCCCATCATCTCTATTAAATCACCAATATGTGGTAATAATGGAAGGGAAGATGTTCAAGCGAAATATTTTCCTTTTGTTTGTCAGATTAACGGAACATGTCGAAATATTTTATTTTCCGTAATGAATATCAATTGAACATTGATAAGGTTATTGTTCCATTTTTTTATATTAATAGTGAATTGTTTATCCATTTTTGGACAATTTCACTCTCCTGTAAATATTTCGTTTATCGCTTGATATGATTTTGGTGAAATCAAATTATTTAGATAATTTGCAAAATGTTTTTCTGTAGAGCGCACAAAAACCATCATGCACTTGACACATACTGCTTTCACTTTTGTTTATCTGTAAACAAGCGTTAGGGTTCATGTGTTTCCGGTTTGAAATGTTTTAAATTTAATTAACCGAATGCATGAACACAAATTAAATCCGAGCAAATTGTATAGATTAAGACCGGGAAAACTAAATAGTTGTTTTCCTTTTGTTTTGGGCACATATAATGTGTGTAAAATACATACGATTCTCATATAGAACATAAAACCAGACATGAAATAGGAAAGATGAGACTCAAGATTATTATCGAAAAATTACGAACATCAAGTACGGTCGACTTGTGTTGAGATTTCGTCGAAATGTATTTTATATATTAAATGATAATTTCTAATGGTCAAAATGTTATTATTCGAGAGTACATTATTACGGGCGGATGATGTTAGTATAATCCAGATGCTCATTTTACGATTACTGGTACATTAAAGTCGAAAGATATCATCGTATTAAATTGTATTCTACCCTTTATATTCGACTTGCTCGTGTAGATACAATTAACATTCTTGACATTTTCAGGACAATTGTGATTTCCAAATATAGGACCACATAAAGAAGTTTATTTAGGCAAAACAACAACAGCAACAGCAAGAAAAAAAACACAGACTAAAATGTATATACTTCCTGTAAAGCGAGGATTTGCGTAGTAAATTGTTTTCATGAAATCCTAGTCTCTTCATATATTACATTGAAAGCAATCCTGTCTCTTCTTTCGTTTAAGTTTCATCATCAAGTCGCAATTTAATTCAAATAAATACAAAGAAAATTCGAGATAATATTAGATAACTTGTAAGAATGCTTTTGTGTGTGTGTTGCTTAAATGGCTGTAGTATTGGACGCTTGATGTCTTCTTGTATCATTCTTTCCAGCTCTCATTCTCTTCTACTTTCATTAAGATTTCTTTGATCTTCACTAAAAGACTATTGTGTCTTGTAATTGTACAAGCTTTATAGTAGTTGGTCTTTTATTTATTTATTTTCTTTAATACAAAAAGTAAGTACATAGATGATTTTATATTTTTATTGAAAATTTTCGTAGTGTTGAGCTGATTTTAGTTTTTAATAAATACCTGCAACGAGCATTTGCCTATTTAGAAAGTGAGAAATTTCAAGCTTCCTTTGAAAGGTAGATATAATGATCGAAGATTTCCTATATCTCGGAGAAGGAATTCAAGTACCCTGTGCCTAAGGAAATTACCGTCTTGATAGAGTTTACTAGTTATGGTAGTTTGTCGAACTTAACTATTTAAGTCTATATTATCGATAGAGAGAAAGGTCAAGTGTATTGATTAAGAAATATTATTGAATAAGTGCTTAAATCCATACGCACTTTGAATTTTCTCAACACCATTAATACGACAGTTATTCACTTTATAGGGAAATATATTTCATTCAAATTTTTGAATATACTTTTTCTGCTTGAAAGACTCCTTTTTGAAACGTATCATTGCAATTTCGTCTACGTTTCTATGTCGAGTACGTGATCATTCTTACTATACGGGCAAAATACTGAAAATCCACCAACCATTTACTGTGCACAATTGCATTAGAGATGTACCAAAAACCTTTCAAAGTTGTTCGCCTACTTCGAGAAAAAACGGGCGACAGATTACATTAGACATATATCTTGGCGTAACTTTTCTTTAAGTTAGTTTTGGTTGTTGTTGTTGGTGGTGTTGTGAACGAACAAGTATCGTTGTTGACGATGTCTTTGTCGCCTTACCAATATGACAATCTTTTTCCTTCCTACACCACCTAGCCTCCGACTATAATGCAATGATGAAATAAAGTTTTTCATACCAAAACTTATCTACCCGAAGACATTGATAACCAATCACAACTCTTCGACAGTTCTTGTCCCTTAGGTCGATGTTTTCCACAAGACTCCAATCTAACTTTCCCCTATTGCAACGACGTAAAATATAAGATATAGATTCATCCATACGTATACCTCCTATATCTATGTATAAATTCAACCTATTAAAAATTCCATAGTTCAGAGTTAGTTGAAATGGATACATTTATGAGTTTTGTTTTGTGACTTTCTGCTCACTTTGGTTTCTTTCCTCTCTTGAAAACTTCTCGTTAAAGTGTGAAATCATGCACAAGTCAGATAAAATAGGAATAAATGGCCCCATAACAAGACTCAGCTTACTAACAAGTATCTCATAATTTTTGCTAAAAGAAGGCAAAAAGTCGACGACGCCAAGAGAGATTCGTCAATATAAACGGAAGATATGGCAATCAGTCAAAATGTCACAAAACTTGAAAATTATTTATTCGATATTGAATCCACGTGGAATTGAAATCAGTTATTTATTTATTTATTGAATTTTGTCCTGACACCTTTCTAAATTTGATAATTTTTCTTCTTGTCTCCTTTTTCCCCAAAAATCTGCATGTTATCCTAGTCTTTTCATTAACAATTCATGTTTCTTATGATGAAAGCTATGCATATATGTAATAAAATTTTTGCAAACTCCTTGAAGGAATGTAGATTCTATTTAATTTTTCTTTTTATATTACCTAGATAGCTATTTTCCAAAGGTTTATAAGAGAAACATGATATTTTGGAAAAGTTCCAGAAACGTATAAAATATCTTAAATTGATCCGTATTTCTAAATGCCATTAAATAACGTCTACAGGTATACCAACAAACAAGATAAATTTATTTTCTGATAGAAATATAATCAAATAGATATAAATAATAACAAAAATTATTACATAAACAATCTCAAAAAAACCTAACAATAACAAGGGATGCAAAATCTATATTTGCCTGTAGGTTGCGAATTCTAATCATCTATAACAAAAATATTCAACCTCGTTTTCTTGAAACATTGTTTGTATCGTTCGAAAAACCGAAAGCGAGAGAGTGAACGAGAGACAGAACGAAAAGGATAGAATTAGAACAGGGAAATTAAAATTACACTATGCCAAAAGATTAATTATTTATAATATGTGCGAGATATTATCAGAACGTGAACTCATTTAACATTGACAGGTATTAATTAAGATCGGCTTTCCACAAGTTTAATCTTTGCTTCCAGGAGTATGAAGGAGGAAAGATCTTGTTGACGAGCAGTAAATACGGGGGGTTGATTGTTTTAGAAATTTCAGACTAACTTATTATTGGAGAGAAAAAAAAACACAAACTTGAAAGTATTGATGAAAAATATAAAAGCAAAAACAAAGAAAAAACAACAAAATTGTTGACAGTTTCACTGTTTTTCTTTAATCTCCGCTAGCTCTCTACAGAATACTTTACATAATGATCTAATTAACGTTAAGTTGAAAATTGTGTAAGAGTCTTCACTGTTATCAAGCTAAACTTTACATGATTGCATTGTTAGTGTAATTGCTGAAAAA
>JAZBHA010000113.1:76369-129689 GCA_037464855.1 Iselma pallidipennis | reverse complement strand
TAATTCTTTTTATTTTGTGTATGAGTGTAATTTTGTTATTTTCTGTGATTGTACGTGTTTTTTTTTTAATATATAAAAAAAAGAAAAATCAGTATTTATAAAGCAATATTGTTTGTTTTTCAATAAATACCTTCATACTCTGGATCAAATTATGTGGTTCATTGCAATTTGGGAAAAAAAATTGGGGCCAAGTGCGAGTCAAACTCACGAACCTAGGTTCCGTACCTCTCGTATCATTTATTTTATTATACAGATATATTACTCTATACTTTCGTACTCTCTACTTTCGTGAAAACTTTCAAACAGGCCTGATACCGACAGACACAGGAGTGAACTCAGTAGGTTCCGTTATCACCTTCGTGAGTTACGAAATCTAAGAGAATGATACACAGTTTAGATAACGCACGAGAATGGGGTCCCTTGGAAAATGATGTTACTTTTTCCAAACAGATGGGGATGGAAGTGACCCATTATTACTTAATCGTGTCTATTGTACCTACTTGTCTTGTCTAAATAGGATACTTTTGAATGGTAAAGGAGTCAAAACCCCAAAAAAATTGAGTTTTTCAATATTTTTTTATTAAACATATATAAAACTACTATTATTATTTTAAAATAGGAACATTTTTTGCCTAATTTATCTAACGGTAGTGTAAAAAATCCTGAATCCAAATATATACAGACGAACATATGTATAATCAGTGGATTTCTATATTAGACAGGGGTAGGTAAACAAACCAAATTTGTATATCCTGTTCAGTTTTTGGCCAATGGGTCGATGAAGCTCCCACTATTTTGGTAAAATGTGACGTCACTTATGATGGCGTATGACATCATTGTTGTTCTAGAGAGTATCGAAGTGTTCAACCATTTAGATTAGTAGCATTTGGTTTACAGTATTTGTACTTTTGACGTCTAGAGGGCACTGTCATTATATACAGAGAACAGATAATACCCTCTTTACGTGAAAAGTGTAAGCGTCTAAGAAGAAAATTTGGTTCAATGCTCGAATAAGCATACTTGAGGAAAATAATGACGTCATTTTCTTTCAAAACAAATCTCCTACAATCACTACTTGGCAGAAAGTGACGTCATATTTTACCAAAACAATGGGGTCACCATTGATCCATTTGCTGAAGAAGTGTTTACAGAATACCAAAATTCAAATACAGAAAACCACTGAAAATTTTGATGAAAACTGAAGATACAAAACGAAGGGATAATAAAGATACAAAAAAAAACGGGAAGCAGGAAGACCGAGCACAACAAAATGGAATAATTAGGACAACTGATTGTGAGTAGGTAACTGAGATACAGCGTATTCCCGATGTCCGTTGAGGGATGCAGTTTAAGACATTCCACGATTCCGAAAAATCAGCGAATAATGACACAGGAAGGGTCAGAACCGACTGAAGGTCCCGCCGGGCTCAGTGCAAAACTGTTTTAAACTACAAAGATCTCAATAGCGAATCCAGACATACTTGCTTCAGAAAGACCTGAGGCACTTCAAATGTGAGACTCACAATCAGTGCAATTACCCCATAGTCACCTCCTGAATCGGTACTGGATGGAGTGAGGGTAGGGTGCTTACAGCCCACACACCCATGAAGCCGGTCCTGGGAAGCACGCGGGAAATGAAACCGCGAAAATTTTGAAAGCACTTTTTTCTAAAATTAACTCTAAACTATTTTGTTGCGGGGTTGTTTTTATGTGTCTTCATGTGCCGATTCAAATGACTATTCTGTGTATACCGTTTCGTACATAATTGACATGCATACGGTCGTTCACCACTATGTATAATCAAATGATCTTTTAAATGTTCAGATCGAATAAATGCTTTATCACATATATAACATTTAAATGAACGTTCATTACGATGTTGTTTCATATGTACATTTAAATGTGAACTTGTAACAAAACATTTATTACATAATGTACAACAATACGGTCGTATATTTTTATGAAATCTTATATGTATATTTAGATTACCGGAATGTGTAAAACCCTTATTACATAATTTACAATAATACGGTGTCTCACCAGTATGTGAACGCATATGATATGTTAAACTGTTGGATTGTGTGAATGATTTACCACAAACGGAACACATGTGCGGTTTTTCACCATTATGTATACGTAAATGGGCTTTTAGTGAACTGTTCTGGATAAAACGTTTCGGACACAATGGACAAGCATGTGGACGTTCACCTATAACAACAACAACATGAAAAACAATTTAATTGTGATAAAACTAGGACTTCTGGACGACATTACCAGTATGGATCCGTTGATGTACAGTCAAGTGTTCGAATCGTGTAAAACTCTTATCACAATCGTTGCATTTAAACGGCTTATCACCATTATGTTTACGCATATGTTGTGTGAAATTACTACGACAACTGACAAATTTGCCACAAATCTCACATTGTATTGGACTTGTTACTGGTTTATCATGTAATTGATTCAATTTTTCATTATTTGTCTCGATTACATCTGGACTTTTATCAACTTTTCGATCGGATTCTTGTTTGGATTTCTGTCGGAATTTTGCATCATTTTCAATTACAGATCGTTTAAATTTATAAAACAAGACAAGAACTGAAGCACACTTTTTACAAATCTTCACCGATAAACCATCATTATCAACCTGAAAATTGAAATAATTTATTTGCAATAATTGTGGAAATCTATAAGAAAGACTTACTTGAACTGATGTACAGAAGAATAACATATTTGAAAAACTAATCGCCAGTTTTTGGTGTTGGGCAAATATTGAATAATATACATTATCTTTCATACAAATTCGACAAATTTCCTCCATAAATTTAAGGGTTTTCCCTTTTGAGCCCTCAAGAAAATCGTTTAGAAAATTTAAAAGGAAAACAACACAATTAATGAGGTTAGGATTTTGACAACAAACAACTGTCAGAATGACAGCAACTCGTCTAGTTGTAGCTCTAATAGCAGCTGCATCTATTAGTATACGAGGGTAAGTCCAAAAGTTGCCATTCATTCAGTTTAATAGATCGTCAATGTTTATTGGTTAGATGGGGGTCATGTGATACGAAAGTTAAAGGCCTAAAATGATTATTATTATAAATTTATTAAAAAAAAGGGAGAATATTACAAATTATTATAAAAAACCATATTTCTCTTCACAAATATTAATCAAATACTGTACAACTTCTTATGTTTCTATTTATGTATTTAGATTTGTTTAATTTCGATTTGATCTAAAGCCATCTTATCAGCATTTTCAGATAATATTGATTCTTTTGTATACGTTTCATTATCAATATTTCGATTTTCGTCTTCTTTCTGATGTTTTTCATTTGGCTTTTCTTCTGTTTTCTCTTCTCCCTCTTGTTCTTGTTCTTCTTCTTCATCATCATCATCAATAATTTCACCACGTAAAATCCTATTGATTCTCTCAGCTAATTTTAAATTTTCTAGAATTGTTGCATGATTCCCGGCAAATACTTTAACTTCAACTGGATTCTCACATAATTCATTCAAACGATAATCGTCCGGTAATTGTGATAAACTTGTCTGTTCCGGTTTGAATAATTTAACCGTTGATTTGATTTTATTATAAGATGGGTGATAACGATCTAGTGCTTTTAAACGTGTAAATGTTGCATTGGCGAATTGTTTCCAATATTGTGTTGAATGGACTGTATCATTCGGTATGATTTCTTCACATAACTTTAAACGGTCTTCAAATGTTTGACAGCCAAGTAAAAGATCTTTGTTCTTCATGATAACTTCAAACGGTACATGTAACGATAGGACTTGACATAAGAAACCGGTTTGGAAATGTGCTTCTGATCCAACATCAAGTGTTGCTTTTAGTAAATTCCGGAGCATATAGGGAGCACCATCGATACATATTAGTGTACCTATATAACCGTTTTCTTCAAGCATACTAACAATTTCCATTGTTAAAACAACACCCCAAGAGTATCCGACCAAAAAGAATGGTTTATCTTTCGACAATTTTGGTTCAATTACCTATGAAGATAGAGTTAGAGATTAGAAACAATTTTATAATATTTCTTCAAAAATTTACCGTATAGAGATAACTAGACATTGCTTCAATTGTATCCTCATTTCTATCATAAGGGAACTGTATACAACTGGTATGTGCTTCTAGATTAAGAGCTAATGGTTCCACAACTTTAGACACACCTTCCGTGCCAGGGAAGAAAATAACTTGAGGTCCTTCATCTTTTTCTTCAAGTTTCGATTTCATATCAACTAAACGTAATTTTGATGTTTGTTCATCAGTCATCAATCTCATCATCATTTCAAAACCAACAATCGGCCGTTCTTTCTTCTTCCCCGTATTACCTTCAGTTAGTTTCTCTTCTTGTATCTCTTCCAAGCGTGCAAATGTCAAGTTACGCATATCTTGTGGTGATAAAAATACTTCAAATTCACGTTCTAATGTTTGTTTGATCTCAACAGCACTCATCGAATCCATACCAAGTTCAGCTAAGGTAGCATGTTGACTAACTGTTTTTGTATCGCGTATACCCAGAATGTTTGCAACAGCTTCAACAATTGTCTCAGCACCTCCAGCACCGCCACGTTTCTCAGCTACAACCATACTGCTAACAATTGGATTGTTTTGTTTCAATAATTGATCCAAAACAGCTAAGCAACTAGTGATGCGTTGTTGTAAAGTACCACCAATTTCCATTTCTGTATCCATTTCTTGCATTTCAGCCACAAGACCAACATCACCAACTGCACCCCATTCAATTGCTAAAGCTGGGTAACCTTCTGCCTTACGTTTCTCACAAATACGTTCCATTATCGAATTAGCCATACCATAATTAGTTTGGCCAGCGTTACCACGACCACAGGATACAGAGGAGAAGATCACAAAATCTCTAAAATACAAGAAGAAGAAGAAATTAGAGGAATTTAAGTGTGACCAGGACAGGAAACTTACTGAAGCTGAGGACAGAGTACTCGAGAGATATCGTCAAGGTACTGTGTCGCATAAGCTTTAGGTTCCAAGGATTGTTTGAAATTGTCAACCGTTTGATTGTCTAATAGAGCATCTTTGAGAACTACAGCTAAATTGAAGATTGAATTTACAACTCCCAGTCTATTAGCCTCTTTCAGTAAAGTTTCACAGCCAGCCTTGGTTGTAATATCAGCTGTTGACACATGAACCATGGTTCCATACCTTTCCCATATTCTATCAAAAATAATTTTTACTAAAAAGCACTTTCTAGGAAATAATTTCAGTTACCTAATCCTGTAGGCTTGATACCCGGTTTTGACACCTTTCCTAGATGTTAAAATAATTTTTCTTGCATCCCTTAAAATCAACCAATCAGCTAATTCCATACCGAAACCACCCAAGCCACCAATAATAATATAAACCTTGTCTGAATCGCACATGTACCTCGGTATACATTTCATTAGACGTGTAGATGGTGGACAAATAGCTTCATTCTCTTCTTTACGTATTTGTATCAAAACTTTACCGATATGTTTACCGTGCGCCATTAAACGGAACGCTTCCTCTAACTGATCTTCTTTGAAAATGGTACGAGTTAGTGGACGTACAGCACCATTAGCAATATTTTCCTTCATTAATGGAGACACAATTTGTTTCTTCGTAATATCGCGGAATAATGAGTCTAACATAACACCATGAAAACTGGCTTCTTTCTCCAAGAACAGTAAACGCAAACGATTATCATTAGCTAAATCAAATTTACCAATTTCTAAGAAACGTCCACCATGTGCCAAACAACGTACAGAAGCTGCTAATTTCTCTTCAGCTAATGAATTCAAAACAATGTCAACACCACGACCTTTTGTTTGCTTATAAATCATTTCTTCGAAACTTGTATCACGTGAATTACCAATATGATGGTCTTTTAATTGTGGAAAACGTTTCTTCAAAAATTCACGTTTCTCTTTTGTACCAACTGTTGTGTAAACGGTGCAGCCATAATGAAGAGCTACAGCAATAGCTGCTTGGCCAATACCACCACTACCAGCATGAATTAATATGGTATCACCTCGTTTTATGGTAGTCACCACAAAGAAGGAGTAAAGTACGGTACCATAGGTTACCGGTGTTGATGCGGCTTCTTCTAAGGTCCAATGTGGTGGTACGTCCCATAACAGATAGTTATCGGCTGCTATAAGAGTTGCCATGGCTTTACATATAGTCATACCAAATACACGTCTGCCACTGGAAGAATACAGAACTATTTAAAAAGAATGATCGAAAATATGATTTTGGGGAAATACTCTTGGGTTCGTCCGGAAAACTCAAAACCTTGGACACACTCTTGTAATGTTCGATCCAAAGTGATCACATCGGCATTAATACGACCAGTAGCTGTCATAATGTCTCGGAAGTTAATGGCAGAATAGTAGGTCTGAAAATTTTAATTTTTAAATAAATTTCTACTCTTAAGTCAAAATGTTTGATAAACTTACATAAACAAGTTGCTGTTCTGGTGGCAGTACGGATTTTGGACTTAAAGTACCCTCAATCCATCTTAAACTAGACAGATCACCTCTAACCGTTACATTAACAAAACTATGCTCACGTTCCACTTCTGACAAATTCTCAAGCAAAATATGACGATACGTGCCCCATTGTTGGTTTTTGTAGACATTAATGGCTAGATTCTTCTTCAATTGTTGATGATAAAATGGATTATTAATATCGAATTTAGGGGCACCGTCAGCTATAAAAACTGCTTTAACATTACCACCGCCTGGTTCACGTCTGAGACAGTTGACAAGACCTAAAATACCACTTAACTGTTCATTTTGTGCCACAACAACAGTATTTTCCGATTCTTTCACTGATTTTTGTAAATGTTCTAGCCATGGGAAGTTGACAGTTGTATTGCTAATGTCGACAATAGCTGGTTGTTTGAATTCATAATTTTTTCTAATCAGGACCAATTTTTCTGTATCAGTTGAATGTACCGTCAATACATCAATATCATCCCCTTTGGAGATTTCACTATCCAATGGTTCCCTTGATAAAACAAAACCTTTCTCTTTCAAAACACTAAATGCTTGATTAAGAATAATGGTTCTTTGTAAGACATTCGTTGCAACAACTAGTGTACAATCACTTTGTGCTACCAGTTTTTGATCTTCAACAGTAACATGTGATACTTCTAATGGTTCTTTTGATAGAATTGTGAGTTCCGGTCGGATTAATGGTAGATCACCTAAAACTTCATGGATTAAAGATGCTAATGGTTGGCTATCAGTACAAGTCGCTTCATCAATCAATTCAACAACTTTAACTTTCATCCCTGGTAGATTTTCTAAAATTAGCTGCATATTGACACGCATCGACACGTGTGTTGGTAATCGGATTTGATTTGGTACGAATTCGTATTTTTCTAAAACTGGTTCGCCACGTGGTTTACGGCGTGGTATTGATTGTGCTGCTAAGCCACGAATTTCAATACAACCACATCTAAAAATTAACAACAAAAAATAAAATGATGTAGGTACATGGTTTTCTTTAAGGGTCATACTTAATGACATTATTCTCTCCATAGACATAAACTGGGAGACTTGGATTTTCACCCAATGACTGTGCATAAGAAATATGCCGTTTTGCATCAACTGATAAGCGTTTAATGATAGTTGGTACGTATAAATATCTTGTATCGAATTGTAGGATTTTCATCTGGAGCATATTATCCATGAACGTCATCCAATTACCATCCCAGTTTATATAACCTCGGGTAGCTGCTATATCGCACTCTTTGATCTTCCGGAACAAACCCCTAAAAGTACAGGTAACAAATAGAAGCAAACAATACGTAAACAATAAGTAAAGAAGCAACTTAGAAGAGCAAGCGATACCGAAACTGAGCAGAAAAGGAACTTACTTGTAGTTATAGCCACGCAGTCTTAGTTCTTTGTAAACATCTTTGGTTTGTAAAGCTATACGATTTTCATTTTCCTCAACTGGTGGTATTGGCAGACGTACTTGCTCCTGAACAATCTTATCTGAGATCAGTATACGTCCAGTAGCAACCGGTTCACCGCGTTCAATCACTTCAAAATTACCACTACCTCGCTGTATCATTATGGTTAAATCAGTTTTAGCCTCTCTTGATAATGGTGTGGCACGTAAAAATCGACAATCTTCAAATACTACTTGCATATCACTGGTCATCATACCAACCACTAAACCCAAAGCTTCCCATACAAAATACAAATAACCGGTGGCCGGTAATAGATTTCTACCATCGATAACATGACCACCCAAAAATTGCCAAACATCCTCTTTTGGACTGAATCGTTGACTTTTCTCGCCACTCTTCAATGTATCGTCAGCTGTATAGTGCGTTACAAACCATTCATTTGAATGATCCCAACGGATTAATGGGGAGATCATTGGTGTACCACGACTGACCGGATATTGAACTGGTGGATACAATTCAGCAAGTTCCATATTATGACCATTTTCATAAAGTGTACCCAAAACTTCCAAAAATTTAATCAAACTGTTTTCACGTTCTTTGGGTATAAACGACAAGAACTTCAAGTGATTATTTTTCGGTAATTTGTGATCATTGTCACCAATTTCTAAGACTGTACTGCCACGTTCTAGGTTATTAGTCAAATGTTCCAGTGAGAAGTAAATATTCAAAGTATTGACGAAATGATCAGCTGAAGCTAACTCTGTTGGATTCGGTGATAACCATTTGCTACCTCTTGGTTTAGGGTTGGTGATGATTTCGCGTAAACTCTTCAACAATTTGGGTTCTACCAAAAAAAAGGAAATTAATACAATTCTGGTGAAGTCAATGATTATTTGTGAAGAAAAAATGGTACTTACTGATTTTCTGGAAAGGATTCTCAACAGCTAGTGCTTTACCAGCCTCAGCTACAGCATAAGCAATTTGATGAGCCGCTAATACAGTTTCTTCTAAAGTAATTGAATCTTCAAAATATCCACAAACTAACTCATTGATTCCATAACCAATATAACCATCAACATCCAAATTAATTGATTTCAAGAGATCAACAATACCGATTTGTGTAGCTAAGTTGCCCAAAATTTGGTCAAAAACATTACGTATTTCTTTATTGATACTGTTTTCTAGAATTTCTTTTAAGTTGACATTTTTCTTACTAAGAATATCATGGATTCTTTGGATACTTTCAGCAAATCTCGGTAAATCTGATAATTGTTTAACAATCAAGGGCCAGCATTTTCCAAAATCATTAAATACTAAATATAAAGGTTTCTTCATGCCTAAAGAGTTCTTAATTGATCGTTTTATTTCACCAGCTTGATTAATAATCGAATAACCGCGATAATGATGTAGTACAATGTTTTTATCAAATAAACGATGGTATAAATGGATGTATTCGGTATCTAATGGTCGATTTTTGATATCATCTAGGATGGTGGTAATGGATTCTTCAACTCTACCACTAACACAAACTAATCGCGGTAGATTATCGCTTAGTTCTTTTGATTTCTGTTTAGGATTCCAATGCAACAAAACATGACAATTACCACCGCCAAAACCAAAACTATTAACACCTGAAATTTGTTCCGTTAATCTCAAACTTTTCCCCAAAAAGAATAGTTTAGTTACCAATCAAGCCACGATCATCTTCAAACGGTATTTTCTCGGTAACAACCTTTAATCGCCCTTTCTCTAAAGCCTCCAGACCTTCACGAGGACGTGCAAAATTTAGATTTGGCGGTATGTAGCCGGTTTCCATACCAAGGACTACCTAGAATACAATTTATCGTTACTTTTCGATCAGAAAATTCGATTTTAATTGATTCACTTTCGTAATCGAACATAATCCTGATGACGGTTCACTGTGGCCGATATTTGATTTAACTGAACCGACTAATAGAGGTCGATCGCGACCTTTGCAAAATGTTCCATCAATTGCTTCCACCTCTTCTGGATCACCAACTTTAGTGCCTGGAAATTATGATAATTATTTGACTTTAATCGCATGGAAAAACAAGATAACAATCTAAAAGTGGCAATCATTTTAGTTGGTTGCATGGTTGCGTGGATATGCGCGTATAAATGGTGGATGCGCCGGGCGAATTAATCTGTAAAAGTGTACTTACCGGTTCCGTGGGCTTCCAGAAAACTTAAAGTTGTCGGATTTACACCACATTCCAAATAGAATTCGCGTAAGAGTCTCCTTTGTGCAGCACTCGATGGAAACGTGATACCTTGCTCCTTGTATCCATCACAGTTAGTTTTGGCGTGAATGATGCGGGCGTAAATACGGCGAGCATCTTTAGATTTCTGCAGGAAAACGGCAGCGATTGCTTCAGATCTGGCATAACCATCACTATTAGCATCGAAAACTTTACAAGCACCATCTTTACTTAGGACACCAAGACTAAAATCATTTTACAAAAATAAGTGACCAAAAGTATTCGGGAAAAGTCAACAACTTTACCGAGCAAATTGTAGAGACACAAATGGATGTAAACAGAGATTTGTACCACCAACTATAGCTTGATCACAATCACCATTTCTGATCGCTTGATAAGCATGCTCTAAAGCATACAAAGAACTACTACAAGCTGTATCAACCGTATGTGATGGTCCTTTCAATTTCAAATAATAACTGAGACGATTTGGTATCATGGATCGTTTTAACCCAGTAATTGCAAAATATTGTGCATACAATCGTTCCAGAAACCATGTTTTCTCAGATTCTGCAAAACACGAACCAACAAACACACCAGTATTGGTACCTTCTAATTCAAGCGGACTAACACCAGCATCCATTATACATTCAACTGCTTTCTCTAAGAAGATACGAACAACAGGATCCATAGCATGTGCTTGTCGATAATGTATTCCAAAGAAACCGGCATCAAAGTTTTGTATTTCAACTAATTTCCCGCTACGTTTCGGTATTTCCGGATGTTCTAAGGACCAACGACGATCATCATCTGATACCATATCGACTTTATTGAACAAATTGTCACGGAAATGGTAAACATCTTTCGAATCAGGGAATACACCAGCTAGACCTGTACAGGAACAAAATCCAAAATGCACATAATTACATAATGTACACCCATGAATATGCACCGATCTTGAATCCAATATTATAATGACCTTTATTTTATGTAAAAATTAATTGTTGCTATGGTAGGAACAAGGGTCGATAGTGTTTTATATTCCAGAGAATGAATACATTTCTATTCAATATATAGACTTGAACTTGACATTTGACTTGCATTCTTTTTATCTAAATGCGTTTGAATTGCATTTCCTCGATTTCAACTTACCTGTGATTACGACTTCTTCGCCTTCTGGTGGACTTGCTAAATACCGTCCAGCTTCCAATTCAGAATCAGTATACTCATCAAAAACGTCGTCGTTTTCTTGTGATGCCATTTTTTTTGCCGTGAAATTATCAAGAATCACAAAAAGCACAAGAATTAATTAATTAATTTGAAAAAAAAAATGAATTAAAAACTGATAACCACAACCGAAATGAGACTTAATAATAATTAATATTATAGAGAGTACAAATTTAAACTAAACACCCCCACAAACCCTAATTTTTAACTATTTAATAAAAAAAATAAAATGATGAAAAAAATCACCCAACAACCAAAGATTATATGAGAATAGAATTGTGTTAAAGGCAGTTAGACGTCACTTTTTATTAATTCTTTTTTCAAATCCCCGTTGCTTTATATACTTGATGCACAAAAAAGGGTGGTGGCAATTGATGAATTAATTATTTTTTTTTTTGATTTCGTTACTATCTGTTATTCAGTTATTTTTGGTGCAAACTATTAAGAATTTTGAATACAATAACTCTTTTGCTTAGAATATTTCTACGTTGCTTTTTTTTTACTCTTTTCGGTTCATAGGTCAAAATCAACGAGAAATTATATGAAATTATGCATAGTCTACGATTAGAATTTGGCGATTTTAAATTCAAAAATTGCATTTCCTGAACGGACTGTTGACGACAATGAAAGGAAGCTCTCCATTTGACACAGTAATCCCCGAAATATTCAGTTGAAGTAATTTTTGTGGAACAAATCGAGAAATTGGCGGTTCTTCTACTCGAAATTCGGTTTAGTATCGATTTATTTCGGCAAAAAGGGCTTTAAAGATGGGGTTTTTCCCAGTAATCGGTATCTATATTCAAAAAGTTTCCGTACACGTGCCATGGAAAGTTCAGCAACCCTTTAATAAACAGACGGAAGTTCACCTGGACAAGTCGTGTTTATTGTCAAAATGTAAATCAACAAGTAAACAGTCTGCTGGTGAAACTCTTTAAAAAATTCCAGACACAAACAAGACGAAAATAATGAAATATTTCCTTAACACACTAGGTAGGAGTGATTTCAGTCCTGTTTTGGATAGAACAAGAAGAAGATAAGCCTGTTTGATGGTTATCACTATTGCCGGATTTCAACCACTGTGGTGAAACAAATAGTTTATTCAGTACGAGTGAATAATCGGTGGGTTTCTATATGATATCATTGTCATCATCATTATCACCATCATCATTATCATCATCATCATTTTTGTTAACATTTAGTTGTTCACTGTTAATGTTAATTTTGGTATTCTGCACGCAGTCGTTGTTAACTCGTTTTGCTTTGCCTACAAACTTTCCGGAATTCAGCAGAATATCAAATAACTGCAGTATGAATAATTTGGTTAATCCGTCTCTTTGTGTCCAACATTATGATAAAACAAAACTTGCCATACTGTATGTAGTATCGCCTCGGGCCCCTTGAAGGCTAAATCCGCCACTGACTATGTGTATTGTTTAGAGAGTTTTTGCAGTACATATACTAGACTCCGTGTGGCACTGGTTAACATACTCGTTAGCAGCCATGTAGATATATTAAGGGCCGGTTTCATTGTCAAAACTTAACAACGCATTAGATATTTAACAATGGGTTTTTCCATTGGGCTGGCCAATCAAATAGGCCAGTCCAATGGAAAAACCCATTGTTAAATATCTAATGCGTTGTTAAGTTTTGAGAACGAATGGTGGAACCGGCCCCTAGAGTGTGTTAAACCAGCGCCACACGGACGAGCCCACACTAACCAAATGCCCAACGTACTTCAATCAAGCCGGCCTCACTTTAATCAAACGGATCAAGTCGAAATTGTAGATACCCTCTATCAGCAGACATGAGATTAAAGTGGACCAGTATATAGATCAGTGATTCTCAAACAATCTTAGAGCTTTCAAAAATGTTTCTCTGTTCTGCCAATATAACCCGAGACAAAAAGGAAATTAAGCAATGGTTTATTATTATTACTAAAAATTTATTTAAAAGTTAATTTGAACATTACAAATTACTATAAAAGATCGCATTTTCCATCAAGACTAACCTAATACTGTAAAAAAATTTTAAATATATTTTATATTTAAATTTGTTTAATTTCCATTTGATCTAAAGTCATCTTATCAGCATTTTCAGTCAAAATCGACTCTTTTGTATAAGTTTCATTATCTATCTTGTCTTCCACACTCTGTTGATTTTCTACTATAACTGCTACATCTCCATTTAATTCCTCTTCCTTCGTTTCTTCTTGTTTGCCTTCTACTCCCTCTTCTTCTTCTTCTTCTTCATTATCATCAATAGGTTTACCACTTAACATTCGATTGAGTCTGTCAGCTAATTTTAAATTTTCTAGAATTGTTGCATGATTCCCGGCAAATACTTTAATTTCAACTGGATTCTCACATAATTCATTCAAACGATAATCGTCCGGTAATTGTGTTAAACTCGTCTGTTCCGGTTTGAATAATTTAATCGTTGATTTGATTTTGTTATAGGATGGATGATAACGATCTAGTGCTTTTAAACGTGCAAATGAGGCTCTAGCAAATTGTTTCCAATATTGTGTTGAATGGACTGTATCATTCGGAATAATTTCTTCGCATAATTTTAAACGATCCTCGAATGTTTTACAGTCAAGTAAACGATCTTTGTTCTTCATAATTACTTCAAACGGTACGTGTAACGATAGGACTTGACATAAGAAACCGGTTTGGAAATGTGCTTCTGATCCAACATCAAGTGATGCTTTAAGTAAATTCCGGAGCATATAGGGAGCACCATCAATACATATTAATGTACCTATATAACCGTTTTCTTCAAGCATACTAACAACTTCCATTGCCAAAACAACACCCCAAGAGTATCCGACCAAGAAGAATGGTTTATCTTTCGACACTTTTGGTTCAATTACCTATGAAGATAGAGTTAGAGATTGGAAACAATTTTATAGAATTACTTTCAAAAATTTACCGTATAAAGATAACTAGACATTGCTTCAATCGTATCATCATCTCTATCATAAGGGAATTGTATACAACTGCTGTGTGCTTCTAGATTGATGGCTAATGGTTCCACAACTTTAGACACACCTTCCATACCAGGGAAGAAAATCACTTGAGGTCCTTCATCTTTTTCTTCAAGTTTCGATCTCATGTCAACTAAACGTAGTTTTGATGTTTGTTCATCAGTCATCAATCTCATCATCATTTCAAAACCAGCAATCGGTCGTTCTTTCTTCTTGCCAGTATTGCCTTCTGCTAGTTTCTCTTCTTGTATCTCTTCCAAACGAGCAAATGTTAAGTTACGCATATCTTGTGGTGATAAAAATACTTCAAATTCACGTTCTAATGTTTGTTTGATCTCAACAGCACTCATCGAATCCATACCAAGTTCAGCTAAGGTAGCATGTTGACTAACTGTTTTTGTATCGCGTATACCTAATATATTAGCAACAGCTTCAACAATTGTCTCAGCACCACCAGCACCACCACGTTTCTCAGCTACAACCATACTACTAACAATCGGGTTGTTTTGTTTCAATAATTTATCCAAAACAGCTAAGCAACTAGTGATGCGTTGTTGTAAGGTACCACCAATTTCGATTTCTGTATCCATTTCTTGCATTTCAGCCACAAGACCGACATCACCAACTGCACCCCATTCAATTGCTAAAGCTGGGTAGCCTTCTGCCTTACGTTTCTCACAAATACGTTCCATTATTGAATTAGCCATACCATAATTAGTTTGGCCAGCGTTACCACGACCACAGGATACAGAGGAGAAGATCACAAAATCTCTAAAATACAAGAAAAGGAGAAATTAGAGGAATTTAAGTGTGACCAGGGCAGTAGACTTACTGTAGCTGAGGACAGAGCTCTCTAGAGATCTCGTCAAGGTACTGTGTAGCATAAGCTTTAGGTTCCAAAGATTGTCTAAAATTGTCAACGGTTTGATTGTCTAATAGAGCATCTTTGAGAACTACAGCTAAATTGAAAATTGAATTTACAACTCCCAGTCCACTAGCCTCTTTCAGTAAAGTTTCGCAACCAGCCTTAGTTGTAATATCAGCTGTCGAGACATGAACCATGGTTCCATAACTTTCCCATATTCTATCAGAAATAATTTTTACTAAAAAGCACTTCCAGGGAAAAATTTTGCTTACCTAATTCTGTACGCTTGGTATCCGGTTTTGACACCTTTCCTAGATGTTAAGACAACATTTCTTGCACCTCTTAAAATCAACCAGTCGGCCAATTCCATACCAAAACCACCCAAACCACCAATAATAATATAAACTTTCTCTGAATCGCACATATATCTCGGCATACATTTCATTATACGTGCCGTTGGTCGACACATCGCTTCGTTCTCCTCTTTACGTATTTGTATCAAAACTTTCCCAATATGTTTACCTTGTGCCATGAAACGGAATGCTTCTTCTAGTTGATCGTCTTTGAAAATGTTGCGATTTATTGGACGTATAGCTCCATTATCAATATTTCTTAACATTAATGGATATAATATTTGTTTTCGTGAAGCATCATTCATTACTATATCTAACATGATGCCATGAAAACTGGCCTCTTTCTCCAGGAACATCAAACGTAAACGATTATTATTAGCTAAATCAAATTTACCAATTTCTAAGAAACGTCCACCATGTGCCAAACAACGTACTGACGCTTCCAGTTTCTCTTCAGCTAATGAATTCAAAACAATGTCAACACCACGACCTTTTGTTTGCTTATAAATCATTTCTTCGAAACTTGTATCACGTGAATTACCAATTTGGTGGTCTTTTAATTGCGGGAAACGTTTCTTCAAAAATTCACGTTTCTCTTTCGTACCAACCGTTGTATAAACGGTACAACCGTAATAAAGTGCTATACCAATAGCCGCTTGACCAACACCACCACTGCCAGCGTGAATCAGTAACGTGTCACCACGTTTCAGTGTCGTTATCATAAAGAAAGCATAAAGTACGGTGCCGTACGTTGCTGGTACTGATGCAGCTTCTTCTAAAGTCCATTGTGCTGGCACTTCCCATAACATATAATTGTCGGCTGGTATAAGAGTTGCCATAGCTTTAGATACAGTCATACCAAATACACGTCTGCCACTAGAAAAAAAATACAGAATTATTTAAAAGAGGATTTTTGGGGAATACGATTCTGGGAACGTACTCTCGAGTTCGTCCGGAATATTCAAAACCTTGGACACATTCTTGTATTGTTCGATCCATAGTGATAACATCAGCATTAATACGACCAGTAGCTGTCATAATGTCCCGGAAATTAATGGCGGCATAGTAGGTCTGAAAATTTAAATCTTTGAGTAACTTTCTATACTTAAGTCAAAATGTTTGATGAACTTACATAAACAAGTTGCTGTTCTGGTGGCAGTATGGATTTTGCACTTAAAGTACCCTCAATCCATCTTAAACTAGACAGGTCACCTCTAACTGTTACATTAACAAAACAATGTTCACGTTCCACTTCTGAGACATCGTCAAGTACAAGATGACGATATGTGCCCCATTGCTGATTCTTATAAACATTGACAGCTAGATTCTTCTTCAATTGTTGATGATAAAATGGATTATTAATATCAAATTTAGGGGCGTCGTCAGCTATAAAAACTGCTTTAACATTACCACCACCTGGTTCACGTCTGAGACAGTTAACAAGACCCAAAATACCACTTAACTGCTCATTTTGTGCCACAACAACAGTATTTTCCGAATCTTTCACTGATTTCTGTAAATATTCCAACCATGGGAAGTTCACCGTTGTATTGCTAATGTCGACAATAGCTGGTTGTTTGAATTCATAATTTTTCCTGATCAAGACCAATTTTTCTGTATCAGTTGAATGCACCGTCAATACATCAATATCGTCCCCTTTGGAAATATCACTATCCAATGATTCTCTTGACAAAATAAAACCTTTCTCTTTTAAAACACCAAATGCTTGATTTAAAACAATTGTTCTTTGTAAGACATTCGTTGCAACGACTAGTGTACAATCACTTTGTGCTACCAGTTGTTGATTTTCAACAGTAATATGTGGCAATTCTATAGGTTCTTTTGATAGAATTGTTATTTCCGGTCGGATTAATGGTAGATCACCTAAAACTTCGTATATTATTGGTCCTAATGGTTGACTTTCTTCACATGTAACTTCATCAATCAATTCAACAACTTTAACTTTCATCCCTGGTAGATTTTCTAAAATTAGCTGCATATTGACACGCATCGACGCATATGTTGGTAATTGGATTTGATTTGGTACGAATTCATATTTTTCTAAAACTGGTTCGCCACGTGGTTTACGGCGTGGTATTGATTGTGCTGCTAAGCCACGCACTTCAATACCGCCACATCTAAAATTTAACGACAAAAAAATGAAGTACAGCTCCAAAATTTTTGTAAAACAGGCTTACTTGATGACGTTATTCTCTCCATAGACATAAACTGGTAGACTTGGATTTTCACCTAATGATTGTGCATAAGAAATATGCCGTTTTGCATCAACTGATAGACGTTTGATACTAGTTGGCACATAGAGATATCTCGTATCGATCTGTAAGATTTTCATCTGGAGCATATTGTCCATGAATGTGATCCAGCTACCATCCCAGTTTAAGTAGCCACGAGTTGCAGTTACATCGCACTCTTTAATCTTTCGGAACATACCCCTGGAAGGTGACATAAATGTAGATATTTTGAGAAATTCGGAAAAAATGTGGGAGAAATCCTTACTTGTAGCTATAACCTCGCAATCTTAGTTCTTTATAAACATCTTTGGTCTGTAACGGTATCGCATCTTCATTTTGATCAACTGGTGGTATTGGTAATGCCACTTGTTGTGACATAATGTTATCTGACATTAATATACGTCCAGTAGCAACTGCTTCATCACTTTCAATCACTTCAAAATTACCACTACCTCGCTGTATCATTATAATAAGATCAGTTTTATCCTCTTTTGCTAATGGTGTGGCACGTAAAAATCGACAATCTTCAAATACCACTTGCATATCACTGGTCATCATACCAACCACTAAACCCAACACCTCCCATACAAAATACAAATAACCCGTTGCTGGAAATAGATTTCTGCCATCGATAACATGACCACCCAAAAATTGCCAAACATCCTCTCCTGGGCAAAATCGATGTTTCTTTTCACCACTTTTCAATGTATCATCAGTGGTATAGTGCGTAACAAACCATTCTCTTGAATGATCCCAACGGATTAATGGGGAGATCATTGGTGTACCACGACTAACAGGGTACTGAACTGGTGGATACAATTCAGCAAGTTCCATATTATGACCATTTTCATAAAGTGTACCCAAAACTTCCAAAAATTTAATCAAACCATTCTCACGTTCTTCAGGTATAAATGATAAGAATTTCAAACGATTATTTGTTGGTAATTTGTGATCATTGGCACCAATTTCTAGGACAGTACTACCACGTCCTAGATTATTACCCAAATGTTCCAGTGAAAAGTAAATATTCAAAGTATTGACGAAATGATCAGCTGAAGCTAACTCTGTTGGATTCGGTGATAACCATTTGCTACCTCTTCGTTTCGGTTTGGTGATGATTTCGCGTAGACTTTTTAGCAATTCGGGTTCTACCAAAAAAAGTTATAATTCTATGTTTTGTGAAGAATAAACGACACTTACTGATCTTTTGGAAGGGATTCTCAACAGCTAGTGCTTTACCAGCCTCAGCTACAGCATGAGCAATTTGATAAGCTGCTAAGACAGTTTCTTCTAAACTAATTGAATCTTCAAAATATCCACAAATTAATTCACCAATCCCATACCCAATATAACCATCAACATCTAAATTAATGGATTTCAAGAGATCAACAATACCAATTTGTGCAGTTAGATTGCCCAAAATTTGGTCAAAAACATTACGTATTTCTTTATTGGAACTATTTTCTAAAATTTCTTTTAAATTGACATTTTTCTGACTGAGGATGTCATGGATCCTCTGTACGCTTCCAGAAAATGTCGGCAGATCTGATAGCTGCTTAACAATTATTGGCCAACGTTTACCGAAATCATTAAACACTAAATACAAGGGTTTTTTAATTCCCAACGAATTATTCATTGATCGTTTTATTTCACCGGCTTGATTAATAATGGAATAACCGCGATAGTGATGGGTGTCGATACTTTTATAGAATAAACGATGGTATAAATTTATGTATTCGGTATCTAATGGTCGATCTTTGATATCATCTAGGATGGTGGTAATGGATTCTTCAACTCTACCACTAACACAAACTAATCGCGGTAGCTTATCGCTTAGTTCTTTTGATTTCTGTTTAGGATTCCAGTGCAACAAAACATGACAATTACCACCGCCAAAACCAAAACTATTAATACCTGAAATTTGTTCCGTTAATCTCAAACTTTTCCCTACAAAGAATCGTTTAATTACCAATCAAGCCACGATCATCTTCAAACGGTATTTTCTCTGTAACAACCTTTAAGCGCCCTTTCTCCAAAGCCTCTAGACCTTCACGAGGACGTGTATAGTGTAGATTTGGCGGTATTACACCATTTTCCATACCGAGAATCATCTAAAAATTCATTTTTCTAAAATCTGGTATCGATTTTTGATCAAAAAATCAATTTACTTTAGTAATTGAGCATAATCCCGATGATGGTTCACTGTGACCAATATTTGATTTAACTGATCCGACTAACAGAGGTCGATCGCGACCTTTGCAAAATATTGCATCAATAGCTTCCACCTCTTCTGGATCACCAACTTTAGTACCTAGTAATCAATTTATTAACTTTATTGACATGGAAGTACCAAATGTGACACTTTTGAGTACAAATGGTATAGATGCACCAGACAGATTTAGTTGATGCAAAACCGACTTACCGGTTCCGTGAGCTTCCAGGAAACTTAATGTTGTCGGATCTACACCACATTCCAAATAAAATTCGCGTAAAAGTTTACTTTGTGCAGCACTCGATGGAAACGTGATACCTTGCTCCTTGTATCCATCACAGTTAGTTTTGGCATGAATAACGCGAGCATAAATACGGCGAGCATCCTGAGATTTCTGGAGGAAAATTGCCGCTATTGCTTCAGATCTAGCATAACCGTCACTATTAGCATCGAAAGCTTTACAAGCACCATCTTTACTCAGGACACCAAGACTAAAATCATTTTTCCAAAATAAGTGACCAAAAGTATTCGGGAAAAGTCAACAATTTTACCGAGCAAATTGGAGAGAAACAAATGGATGTAAACAGAGATTTGTACCACCAACTATAGCTTGATCACAATCACCATTTCTGATCGCTTGATAAGCATGCTCTAAAGCATACAAAGAACTACTACAAGCTGTATCAACCGTATGTGATGGTCCTTTCAATTTCAAATAATAACTGAGTCGATTTGGTATCATTGATTTTTCCAAACCAGTGATAGCAAAATATTGTGCATACAATTTTTCCAAAAACCATGTCTTATCAGATTCCGAGAAACAAGCACCAACAAACACACCAGTATTGGTACCTTCTAGATCAAGTGGACTAACACCAGCATCCATTACACTTTCAACAGCCCGTTCTAAGAAGACACGTACAACCGGATCCATAGCATGGGCTTGCCGGTAATGTATCCCAAAGAAACCGGCATCGAATTTTTGGATTTCAAATAATTTCCCACCACGTTTCGGTATTTCAGGATGTTGTAATGACCAACGACGATCATCATCTGATACCATATCGACTTTGTTGAACAGATTGTCACGGAAATGATAAACATCTCTGGAATCGGGGAATACACCGGCTAGACCTGGACGGTGGAAAGGATTCCAAAATTACAGATTTTCTAATGTTTAATGGAATAGTGACGTTAGATCCTCAGACTTACCCGAAATTACAATTTCTTCACCTTTTGGTGGGTTTGCTAAATATCGCCCAGCTTCCAGTTCAACTTCCGTATAATCATTAAAGATGTCTTCGTTCTCTTGTAATGCCATTTTTTCGCGAAATTATCAAGAACCACACAAAACACAAAAATTGGAAAAACAAAGATAAATGAATTAAAAATTGATAACCACACCCGAAATGAAACTAATAATAATAATAATAATAATTAGTATTAGAGAGAGAAAACAAATTAAACTAAACACCCCCACAAACCCTAATTAATAACTATTTAATTAAAAAAAATATTAATATGATGCGAATAAATCACCCAACAACCAAATTTTTATATGATAATTATTATATTTAATGGAACAGAAGCCACTTTGTAGTGTTTTTCTTGATAAAAGTTCTGGTTTTATATACCTTAGGGCGAGTTAGGTGGTGGAAATTAATGAATAAATTATTTCAGTTTTCCATTTCTCTCTCTTTCAGTGTATGATGAACTTTTAAGTGAAAATTGTTGGAAATTTTGAATACAATACCTAACATTTCACCAAAAATATGTTTTGTATTCTTTTTTTGTCGGTTCACAGGTCAGGAAATATGAACCCATCGTATAGTTTCAGTTTCAACAGCACATAAATATGTTTATTTTCTAATATTTTCCTTGATTATTATCAGTTTTATGAACACTGGCTGTTGATTTTTAAGGGTGGGTGCTGTGAAAGGCAAGTTTCATAAGGCATAATTTTATAGCACGTCTTCAAGTTTAGGAAACGAGCCTCCAAGCGACGAGTTTTCTAAAGGACAAGTACGATAACGGACTTATGAAACAAGTTGTTCATACTATCTTTTCTATTTTGCTCTTATTATGCCTTTTAAAATAAAAAAACGGGCATAATATCAGATATCTACATTTAGGGAATTTGGTGCGTTTTATAATTGCACGAACAGGAACTTTAAGGAAAAAATATAATTACTTATTACATTACAAGCGAATCTAAATCAATCCGAATCTGACAGGCAAAGATTCGCAAAAGTTAGTACAAGTCATTCTAATTGAGCCCGTTCGAATCATGATTCAAGCAAGCGATAATTTCATCAGTCTGCTTCATGAATCAATAGGAAAATGACACATTGTGAAACTAATAGGTACTTTTAGTCAAAGACTATGTTAGGACGCCAGTGATAAAAAGAAATAACTGACTGATTCAGATTCGCTTGATCTGAAAGGGGAGACACAAATCTCTCCATGTATTGCACCTTTACAGGTTCTGTCTTAAGCAGGGTATTTTATTGAAAAAATTTGATTGTAATGCAGATCTTTCCATCATTCACAAGTTTCCGTCGCAGACATATTCCCGTGTTTACAGGTTTTATTGTATTATTTGAGAATTTATGAGGCGAAAACCAAATTTTTTAACTTAACGAAATCAAGTCAAAAACCTGCACTATAGAAATTATGACGGCGCGCCATCGACCGTTGCCCCTTTTTCTGGTCACATTCCAGACTAAGTTTTACTTCTAATTAATTATTCATTAGCAATTTCCCAAACACGTATACATACATACCCTGCTAAATGGAATCAAATCAATAAAATAAGTAAATGGAATACCTATAAGAAGAATCAACAGTTTGGCATTTTTCTTTTAGCTGGTGGATGGTGGAGACAGGGCAGCACAAAAATGTTGCACAATAAATTTTATTTTTAAAACAATAGGTGGATAATTTAATATTCATATAAATATACATAAAATTATGTTTTCTAATAGAAACTATAAGTTAAAGCACGGATTTCCTTGATTTGAATCTTTGTTTGATATAATGTCAATAACTTTTGTTAATCATTTAACAATTGGTGAATGTCAACAACCACAATATAGTGTCTTTATATTGAAAATTATGAAAATTATATTTATGTTTGCCTGTTTTCAAAAAGGTCAATAACAGAGTACTAGTATTTATTGTTATAAACAAAAAAAAAACATTTGCATTTGGCTAAAATTCACTTTCTTTACTTGAAAGCAGTGTTTTCTTCTAAAAAACTGATTTTCATAAACCGATGGCCAGTAATTTCTTTTAGTCCTAAAGCATCATTAGGGCGCCCTCCTACAAAACCTTATTCAAACATCGGCGTCGCTTACCTTGTTACTCCGGTCCTGATATGGGCCACTTATGCCAAAGGGCACTTGTAAAGACAAGTAATTTGTTGGCGTACCTACGATTAGATGATATTTTTATCTCTTAATTTTTCGCCCTCTCTATCTTAAAGGAAGCTACACTATTACTTTCTAAAAGTAAAGCGAAAACAACCCTTTTTCCCTCTTTTTTTTTGGAACTAAACCCACCAGAATTGTGGTTCAGCATCTAAGGCCTTCTGTACATCCGTTACCGAATCTAGAACAGTTTATTCGCCTACCCTCAGTAGGTCTTTGATGAAGCCCAAAAATTTAGTGGAACGAGTATTTCTACTATTTTCAGATGCCAAACTTGAGATCCTTTAACACTTCACAGTGCCACAAAATGCAAAGTGAAGTTTCATCCTCTACTTCAGAGGCCCTATATGTCTTCTAAGGTTTCAATTCTGTGGTGATGCTTCTCTAGACCACAGTGTCCAGTTAATAGTTCTTACAACTGTTAAACATTAGCAATTCCTTGTATCCCTTTCTGTTTGGGCCCCCCAGAAACTCCTTTGATAAAAATATGTCCTTCCAGGAAAGATGATGCTTCTTTTCTAATCCTTGGCTTATGTCCCTCAATGCGTCCACATATGCGATACCAGATGAAGATCCGAGTCCAACTTGATATGTACTAGTAGCCCTTTTTGCCAAAAGGTTCGCTTATTCTTTTCTAGAATGGACTGATAAGCTCGCATCATGCACATCATGACCAGTGCACAAGTCATTATGACTATTAATTCAGCCTGGAATATGGAAAATGCAGTCCCCAGAGCAAGAGAGCTATGTTTCTCATGTTTGAGGCCAACTGCTTCTTTGCCGTTTTGGAACCACTCGTATAAAACCGTACTACAATCCCAAAAGAGGCGAATAAGCAAGAAGGGAGAAATCTACCATCGCAGAACGTTACATTTCTTTTTTTCGTATTTTTCCAATATTTTTGGTCGTATTATGATCCTTTCAAATTTTTGGCATAATTAAGGCGTATTTTGTGTTTGGTCATAGGCGCTAAAATTTCTGGTCTAGCATACCTTAGAACAAAGTAGTTTCCAAAGCTTAAAAGATAATAGATAACAATATTTGGCGCAATTTCTAGATTTATATTGTTACTCTAATACAAGACCCCAGTGGAAGATACAGGCACTTGGGGCCTCAGGATCAGAGGGGTGTCAAAGAATAGAAATGAAACCTGTAAATTTAAAATATTCAAGAGAATGACCTCAAAATGTGGTTTCTTCGGGTGCTTCCAAAAATTTACTCCGCTCTTTAGTTATCATTTTTCTGGGGGTCGTTAACTTTCTGAAAACACCTCGTATATCCTACAAGGCAATCTCGAGTATCGCCATCTATTACTACCAGTTCGAACTTAATGTGACCTAACCTCAACTGTCAAGTTGACATTTTTTTTCTAGGTTATAAAGCTTTTTCTTGTTGACGTAAACAGGAAATTTGCTTCGATTCTTGTTTTTATTTTTATTTTGAAATACATATATTGTTTAAACTGTAATACGTATGCATTCAATACATTTTTTACAAAATCAGCAATTTATTATTAATGTATGGTTTAATAAAAGGTAGTTCCTAATAAATCAACAAAGTTGCATCAAGATAACAATAATGGAAGAAGTATTTATCCTGTTATCTTTAGTTGTGGTCATGTTAGTTGGGTCATTTCTGGCTGGATCTATACCATTATTTTTCAGTTTTTCTGAAGTAATATTTATTTATCTATTTATTTTGTTATAAATAATTATATAAAAATTATCTCGTTGTAGGAGAAACTAAAACGAATTACTGTATTTGGAGCTGGTCTACTTGTTGGTACAGCATTGGCTGTTATAATACCAGAAGGTGTACGTTCTTTATTGACTCCAAATAATAATAACAATAATAGTAATACACAACACATTCATGAACACAATGATCCCTTATCTGTGATAGGTATCAGTTTAGTACTAGGTTTTATTTTTATGCTGATGGTGGATCAAGTAAGTCACCCTCCCAAAAAAATTAAATTAAAACAATTAATTTAATTAAATACAATTTTGTAGATTTCTCAAAGTCGTAATGAGAATTTGAATCCATCTGAACGTAATATAACAGCAACAATTGGTCTAGTTGTACATGCTGCAGCTGATGGTGTTGCACTTGGGGCTGCAGCAACCACCAGTCATGCTGATGTTGAAATTATTGTATTTCTAGCAATTATGTTACATAAAGCACCAGCTGCTTTCGGTCTAGTCACTTTTCTATTACATGAAGGCATTGAACGGTAATTTAGTCCATTCCAGTTATAATAATTTGATGAAATTGTGTTTTTTTTCTGTTTAATTTAAGGCGAAGGATCAGGAAACATTTATTTATATTCTCAATGTCTGCACCAATTCTAACTATATGTACATATTTTGGTATTGGACAGGAACAGAAAGAGACTTTAAGCTCACTAAATGCAACCGGTAATTATAATTATCACAATTAAGAATAATAGCCTCGACATGCAGCAGAGTTAATCATGATTAAAACTTGTCGTGTGCCTAGGCTCTCACAGATATAGTGGTATTTAGATCAAATAGGCTATGATCGTACCTAGAGAGCTACAATTATACTACTTCATATAAATAATTTTACAAGAAAAAACAATTAGGTGACGAACTTAGGGCTACAACTAGACTGGCGATCATAGCTCTCTTGATACTACCACTATGTTTTAATTGTTTCTATTACATTTTGTTTGTTTTGTTTTTTCCATAGGTATTGCGATGTTATTTTCTGCTGGTACATTCCTATATGTAGCTACAGTACACGTTTTAGCTGAATTAACTCAACATTCACATCATCATCATCATTCATCATATTCCAAATTACAAAATATCGAAACTGGTAAAATACCCAATTCGACCACAACATCATCATCATCATCATTGAAAACATTTGAATTAATATGTTTAGTAGTTGGTTGTTTAACACCGCTACTATTAACTGTCGGTCATCATCATTGAAACAAAAGAATATCGGAATATCCTAGTCTTGTTTAGAAGGCAAAAAAGAAAAAACAAAACAACATCGGAGTTTATTATATATTATGCCCTTGTATCTATTTTTTAATTAATTAATGAATTAATTAAATTATGTTTTTATTATGCAATGTATTTTTTTAATTATTATTATTATTATTATTAATTTGTTGGTGTGTGTGAATAAAAACATATTGAAATATCGAATATTTGTAATTATTGCCAATGTGATAGTTGACAATTTTCTGTTGCGATAGATGGCGCAATATTACACATTCGTTAAGTATAGACACACAATCATTTGTGTATCTTTCTTTATTTGTGCATAATCTGAGTGAGATGATGCTAGGTGACGTAACATGTTAACTTGATATGGTTTATAGGAGTTCGTAGATGCGAGGTGGCTGTGGAATCAACATTTAATTGATAACCACGATCATAGATGTCGCCATCGTCAAAAATTATACTAACCTCTCAAAAAAGTGCATTGCAATTTGAAAAATGATAATTTGACTTCTTTCAGTAAACGTTTTTATGATTGGGAAAAACAATTATGTTCCGATACGTTCGTAAATTCGACTAGTTACTGATGGAATCCGTCTGTGATGAACCGTGTATGACGTCATTCCATCAGTCTTGTCAAGACATTTAAAAACACTACGTGCGTTTTTTTATTCAACTAAATTATCCATGATGGACCGTGCGTGGCATCAATCCATCAGTACTGATCGTACTGATGAGGAATTTATGACAGTTCATAGAAAACGGGAATTTCAAATATTATACGTAAATCAAGAGATACTGTAACATGAATATTACATAAAAATGCCGAAACAGCCTCTGTTTCAATGTAGATTTAATTTTTTTAATATTGGTAACACTGAATAACCTAATCTCAATGACGCGTTTTTTTATTACACTGCTTGTTCGGGAGGAAAAATGGGGTACAAAAAAAACCTGTTTTTCGAAGTGTTAATAGCGTAAGGGTTCAGTAAAATTAATTGTTATTGTTACTGTTTGTCGACTACGAAACTGATTGTAATGTAATTAGTATTGCGGCTTTCCTTCTCCAATACCTGCTCAGGTATTTATAAAACCCGCCCCATATTGTTAATGTCAATCTGCATGTGCTCAGGTATTTATAAAACGCACCTTTTTCCGTTGTCAATATCTATCAATATCAGTATGACCAACTGCAATGAAATTCCCTAAATCTTTTTATTTTACCTCCATGGCCTTAGCGCCAGTTTACAGTCGGGACAAATGGGGGGCATTGAATCGGGAGTTGACTGTATTATTGTGGCATAGTTCCAACTTTTGTACTAATAGCGTCATTCACACACACAGTTTTTCTGACGGTTTTGGAGCGTACGGTCCAAACACGCGGTCCAGGAGTGTTGGTGTAAATGCTCGGCAGTTTAGAGACGCATGGACCGCGTGTTCGGCCCACACGTCTGGCTTGCAAGTCTCACCCGGCAAGCATTTACACAGGCGCTCCAACCTCTCGGTTTTGGATCGTCAGTTCCAAGGTCAGTTCTCTCTGTGGTGCGGCGTGTTGGACCTTCCAACTCGTTGGAAATCCACGCGCCGCTCCAAAACCTGTCAATTTTGGACCGTACGCTCCAAACCCACACTCTGGCTCGCGAGGTTGGAGCGTTGAATATTTTTGCACCACGCGCCAGGCGCGTACGGTCCAGTCTGTCGTTCCAGCGTGCCGTTCTGGACCGACGATCCAAAACCCACAAGTTGGACCGTGTGTGTGAATGTCGCTAATCAGTTGCTGAATTCAGGAACAGATGAGAGGGATTCCAGCATTTTATATCATTAATAAAAAAACGGTTTGATTGGAAGTTAAACTTCTGATTTAGAAAATAAGCATTTGTATAGTGGGCATTATTTTGGATTTGGCGCCCTTGTGCTATAGTATATAACCACAACGTAAGAGGGCGCTGGCGGCACTAGTGATCTACTTGATGTCGTTTCTCTTGTTGGTCTTGTTCTGTCTTTGCGACGCCATTACTCCATCCGCCATTGTTGTATTTGTATCGTAGCCATATTGGTTTCTGTGTCTCTGGTGTGTGTGTTTTGAAAAAAAAAACGGCGACCATCTTTTATAAACAAAAATTATAATAGGGGAACCATCATTGTTATGGCGGACCATCAAAATATCATGTGCGAAGTGGAAATACAGCCGGATATCCAAGAATGTGTTGAAATCGAATCAATTCCAGTCGATATAACTGATACAGTTGAGACAATTGTTGAATGTGGTGGTGAACCGATGATTTCTATGCAATCATTAGAAGGACGTGATATTATATTAGAAGCACAAGAGGAGATTATTGATGATTCCGGTGATCCATTAAATATCTATGATGTACCAGTACCGGATACATCCGAATTATATGTTGAATCATCACCAGGACCATCGGCAACAACAAAAAAACGTAATCACAACAATAGCCATCATCATCATCATCATCATATAACAACAAATAGTAATCATAGTAATAATAGTAATAGTAGTAGTAAAACAATGAAAAATCGTGCTATATTAGCTAGGCGTGATAATGAATTGTTGCTCAGTGATATGCACGTTGAAACAAAACCACGAAAATGGGAACAAAAACAAGTACAGATCAAGACGATGGAAGGTGAATTTTCTGTAACAATGTGGGCATCCGGTACCAGTGATGGTAAGTACCACCACCCCCCTGTTATCCCATAAGGTCTACGAATATCCCATACCTACCTACCGATTTTCCAAGAATTTCCCCGAGAAATTCCTGTGTTTTCAACCGAAAGATACAATTTTGCACAAATTTTGTTTTGACTCAATGGTCGCCATTATGATTCTTGACGGCCATATTTCGTCATGGCCGATGCGATCTGTTTGCCTCTAGTTAGTAATGGTTTTTAACCATAATGGCCGACTATTTTATTCTAATTTAGAGATTTTCAGCTTTTCAATCGATTATTGAGTATTTTTATTGCAAATTCCTTCAATAATTCATTAATTTCTACGAATTTCTGGCATTTCCTGTCCAAATTCTATAAAAAATCGGTATTATTACACGTAAAGTCATAGATGGCGCTGTTTCGACCTTGACGCCGAATCAATAGTGTATACGGGGGCTGGTCGAAAAGTCTAAACCACTGAAATATACCGGGAACGTTTCAAAAGTACTAAAATATCTTATCCACGATAAAACTAATGAAACTTAGACTCCAGAGCCCTTCAAGGCACGTGAGCTTTGTATCCCCGTCCGCCACACCTCTTGTGGCACTTTAACTTGATAAAGTCACATTCTAAGCCCATAGCTCCGTTCGAATGTTCACACGCACTAGATTTAGAATGTGACTTTATAAGTAACTCGCCCTATGAAGGATTAAAGATTGATTTTGTTGTTTTTTTTTTTTTTAGATGAAGGCTCCAATCCGGAACCGGACCCAGATTATACAGAATATATGAGTGGTAAAAAAATACCAGCTGATGGTATACCTGGTTTAGATCTGTCAGATCCTAAACAATTAGCTGAATTTGCTAGACCTGGTTTGAAAAGTCCACGAGTACGTCGACCAAATCAAGATAATACGGATCGTACAATTGGTTAGTCTAATTTTATTATATTTATTTAAAATGATTAATTTTTTGTTATAGCTTGTCCACATAAAGGTTGTAATAAAATGTTTAGAGATAATTCAGCAATGAGGAAACATTTACATACACATGGTCCTAGAGTGCATGTATGCGCCGAATGTGGTAAAGCATTTGTTGAATCCAGTAAATTAAAACGTCATCAATTAGTACATACAGGAGAGAAACCGTTTCAATGTACATTTGAAGGGTGTGGTAAACGGTTTAGTCTCGATTTTAATTTGAGGTAAATACATTTGTTAACAATTTTTTCTTTCAATTCTCTTTTTAGAATACAGGGGTTCTTAACCTGGAGGTCCGCGGATAGGCCCACTACGCCTTGGAAGAAATTAAGAGCATTGATGATTTGGGTCAAATCTACGGACTTCCCATAAGAATCAATGCTTTAATGTTCTCCCGGACGGATAATTTGTGGTCTGTGTGTTTCTCCAGATTATGAAAGTTAAGAACCCCTGCTCTCGGACAATTCACATAGAAATAGTTTTCTACGATACATCTGGTCGTCTTCCGGTTGTTTAGTTTAGTCTACTAGACAACCATATGGTACAAACATAAACAGGAAATGAATAAAATACCAGATTTTCCATTTTAATCTTCGGACTACAGTGGATTTCGGGATTGGAGCATATTTGGCGCAATAAAACGCATTTTCCAATTATGCGAACTTTAATATAACGAATTACAATAAAATAGTCGGTGGCGTTAGACGAAATTGATCCTAGGATGGTCGTTTGATTGACTGCCAATGAACAAAGTCAGCACAAATATCTAGTGCAGATAAAGGACTATCTTCATTACCTTCTTGCAGAAAGTAACGCCTGAGATCGGCAATACATTTTTTGGCATTTTGCATAGTTATTGGTTCCAACTTAACTTCATCATCACTCTCATCTTCTAATATTTCTCCATAATTTGATGAAATACTTTCGATGATATCTATACCATCTTCATTATCATTGTAACATTCAAGATTATCATCGATACTGATAAACTCTTCACAATTCTGAACATATTGCAAGTCCAAAATGGCATCATCTTCATTTTTGGGTGTTATTGATATCTCCGAATTCAAGTGTTTAAAACCACATTGTGCAAAACAGTTTTCAATTGTTTGACTGTTGATTTCCCGCCAACTATCAGCAATAAACTGTACTGCTTGTAGAAGATTGATTCTGGTACTCACTTCTCTAGCACTTGAAGATGATGTTAATAGGTTGTCTTCAATTGATTCAAGAATATGATTGATCAGTCTTCTACGATATAAGATCTTTAAAGTTTTTGTGGCTCCCATATCCATTGGTTGGACACAACAAAATGGGTGGTTGTTGTCAACAGGCAAGAATTCCAATTGGATATTTGATAAACAGTCTAAATTCGGATGTACCCTACAATTACTGATAAATAGAAGAATTTTTCGGGATGTTTGCTGTAGTTCTGTATCCCAATTGATTAGCCATTTCCGGAAAATCTCAGATGTCATCCAGGCATTTTTACTGGAATAGTATTCGACTGGTAAACTATCCATTCTCAGTCCATGGAAACACTTGGTACTCTTTCCAATAACCACCAATTTTCGTTTATCAGTTCCGAATATGTTTGAGCAACATAACAACGTTATACGATCCAGTGCTTGTTTTGACTGTGACAGTGTTGTGTGATCATAACGAAGAGAACCATCCGGTGTGGCACGATAGAATAGACCCGTTTCACTAGCACTATAGATATCACTTGCTGGAAATTTTCGAAATAATTGGGGTAGTCTTTTAGATTTCCATTCTTCTACATTTATAGTTATACCATCACCACCACTACCACCACTTTCTTTCTTTCCATGTACGACTTTCTTGAGTTTGATATCATATCTGGACTTCCAGCGTGACAACCAACCATCTGTTGCTTTAAAATCTTCATAGCCCAATGTCTTAGCAAATTCTTCTGCTTTAGTTTTTAACATTGGACCACTAATTGGTACACCTCCTCGTCCAATTACAATCGTATACCATTTATTCAGAGCTTGTTCAACTTGTGGATTTTTACCTTCACGTTTCCGCCGTTGTTGTTGTTGCAATGTTCTCTGTTGTCTTTCATGTAATTTCCATTCTTCACGTAGTTTATCTTCTTGATGTAATAAACGTGCAATTGTTGATTTTGGTACACCAGTGATTACTGCCAGTCGACGATGACTGGTATTAGGTGGATGATTTTTGATTTGATCTAATAATGCAATTCGTTCAGCTAACGTTAAGTCTTTTCGTGGCATATTGCTAAGAATCAAAACTTTTATGAGAATGGCTAACAATAAAAACAACAACGACACAATCTAACCTAACGGAAGTTCAGCTGGTTTGGTTATAAAAAAAAATGGTTAATTGACACTACAGTGAGGTGAGCGCATGCGATTGAACTCGTGTTGTTACGTCGTTCTATTCGTAGGTTACGAGCGGAAATGGATTGATGAAGCCCCCACTATTTTCGGAGAATGTGGTTTTGGAAGGAATGTGTTACGTCATTCTTTTCCTGAAGCATATCCGAGTGTTGAACCAAATTTTCTCTTAAACGCTTTGTACTTTTGACGTCTAGAGGGTACTGTCTGTTCTCAGCATCTAATGCTAGTACTCTTTAGAAGAAGTTAAAAGTACAAATTTGGTTCAATACTCAGATATGCTTCAGGGAAATGATGACTCCTTTCCCGCCACAACTGTCCGACAGACAGTGGCGTAAAAATCATGTTAAACTAGTGGGGATACATCGATCCACTTAGCTGCGATACGGCCATCTGGACTGAAAAAAGAGAAAAAACAAGATTCTAACGGTCAGATTTATATTAGAGTTTATTTCCTTAAACGCAAACAGAATGAGTCTGCTACCACCCTCATTAGTTTGAGTTTGAGGAAGAAATGAAGCTTCTAGCAGAGTAGTTTCTAGAAACACCGTAAGCATCAACACGTGTGCCAGTTTCCATTCACTCCTGAATCACGTGATGTCGGTGCTCCTAAAACCCCACCACCAAAACCGTGGTGAGCAAAACGAAGGCAACTTTAGTTACAGACTCAGGTAGCTCTTGGCGCTAAGAGTTTATCTTCCAGTAGCTTTATGCAGCGCTGTCACTAGAGTTTGTGGGACCTGAAGCAACCAGCATTGCGGCACGGGAAGCAAAACTTGATATAATTGAAAATACCTAATTGGAAATGGAGAATCTTGCTCCTCTACTTTATGCGTCACTTAGACGCTCCGGCTCTAAGAGCGGTAGATCTGTCACTGACTTTGTTTTTTTTTTTTTTTGTTACAGGACACATGTTAGAATTCATACAGGTGATCGACCGTATGTTTGTCCATTTGATGGGTGCAATAAGAAATTTGCCCAATCAACAAATCTAAAAAGTCATATTTTAACACATGCAAAAGCCAAGTAAGTCTTTATCTTTATAGTAGAGTCTTTCTACAGTATATACGTCAAAATGAACGGTAACGCTAAATCTTGTTAGAAAGAGCGAGGGGGCAATTGCGCACATTGCTCAATTGGCCGTCTCTTTCTAACACTACTTAGCGTACGTACTGTAGAAAGCCTGCAGTTCCATTGGTGTAATTTTAATTCTTATTTTTTCTTGATTCTTGCAGATCTCGAAATAATATGGCACGTAATGCAAACAATATGCAAATGTTACAATCACAATTTGTTCAAGTTGAAGTAACTGATCCTGAATATATTGTGTATACAGACTAATGTAAGTTTAATAATTAAATTAGCCGGATTTTTTTCCTTGGGGGGGGGGTCTTTTGTTTTTTTTTTTTTTGGAAACAATACTTCAAAATTTATCTCAAAACTGAAAAAAACGAGTACGTAAAGAAAAAAAACAAACAAAATAGAGGATGCACATAATTTTTATAATATATATATATTATTATGATATGTAATTTTGTTGAAATAAGTACAAATTATTTCTGGAATTTTTCTTTTGGGAAAAAAATTATTATGCCTGTAATTATTATCGATGATGATGAAGAAAAGGAAGAAAATTGACATTATTTATAGTTTTATTTTCAAGAAAACTGTTTTGAAACAAAAAAAAGATGAATGATAGTTTGTAAACAAATCGATCTTTCCTAATTGTACATAATTGATGAAAAAGAAAGATGAATAAATACTTTTTCAATATATAAAACAGAGATGGATGTATTGAAAAACACCGCCACGCCCACTCCTAGTTTCCCGCCCACTAACACTTTTGTAGTGTCAACTTTTTTTTGAACCGCACAGTATCTCAAGATTACGTAAAGGTCTATTTTTGGATTTCCCCGTCCCTCCCGCGATTGTCTATTTTTAGAAATAATAATAATAATAATAGTGATTATAAACAAAATATATTTTTTTCAAAAAATCTTTAGAAATAATTGCAAGAACATCTCTACTACATTTTGTTTTTCTGTTAAGTCTACTTATCTTAAAGCTTAGTAACATGCACTCTGATAAAGGAAAAAGATAATTAAAAAAAAAAAAAACGTGTACTAAGGCACAGAAATCCTTAAAAAACCTAATTTTTTTATAAATTGTAAAGAATTTATTGGAACACAAAAAAGTACAAGAAAAAAAAGTAAATATAAACCTGGAATCCAAGGTTTTTAAGGAAAAAGTAAGCTATTTTAAAGTAAAAAAACGAAACAAAAATGTAATAATTACTTTTGTAATTGTAGGGAATAAACATGTATTCTAAGTATATTTCTATATAAAAAAAAAGGAAAAATTACAAAAAAAGGTCTTAACTGTTCTATTTTATATTAACAAAAGATTTATTGATCTTTTATGGAACACAATAAAAGACGTTATTTAATCGTCCTTTGTCAAATATGAAATAAAACAGTATTGAATAACAGATATTGAATCCACCCCCCAACGAGAACACTAATTTGGGGAGAAAATTCAAAATTTGTTAACAATAATTAAGGGGGACGCAAAAAAGTTGGAGAAATTATAACAAAATGCACCCAATTCTAAGGGGATGAATTTCATTATAATCACTCCAAACATACAATAAAGGTACTTTTTTGTCTTTAAAGGCGGCGCAAAAAAATCATCTCTTCTCTTTACATAATTAAACATTTCTCGTCGACTTGTGGATCGCCGAATTGATGGTGCAACTCTTCAGTCCCACCTAAAAAAGCACCACCACTACCACCAATACCACCAAATTCCTTGTGTCGCATTACGGATGTTGATATTAACTTCTTTGATCTATAGACCGACAAACAAACAAAAAAAATAAATAAATATCAATAATTCAAATTACGTAAAAGGTTGTGTTGTAATTGGAGGTTATCTATATTTGACGTTATTATTGCCAGTGGTGGCCTCTTCTGGTATATTATCGAACGATCAATAATATAGTGTGACATCACCTTTATTTTTATACTTTTTCGTCAACCCATGTATAATTCATTATTTAAATAGAGCGGTTTGTGTGCGGTTTTTTTTCTTTTTTAATTAATTTATTACTATTCTACGATTGTTAAAATAAAAATTCTGGTATTTCATCAATTTTATTTAATTGATTATTACAAAATACAGTAAATATGTGTGTAAACTAGTGATATAAGACCAATTCTGAAACACTTTTTATACAATTTTTGCCCATTTTAAGGGACAATTCACTAACCCACCAGGAAATCCCCTAGGAGTGAGCGATACCACCTTAACAAACTAATAATAATTATTATAATAATAAATGAAAATATAGCTCCAACAGCAGACTAGATAATAAACAAAATATTGAACTTAAATTAACGATAAGATAACCGAAATTAATAACTAAAAATGCAGACTTTTTTAGTAACAAACGAACGAAGACTAGTTAGTACTTTTTTTTGGTATTTTCTTCCCTTTTTTCCAATAAAAAAGCAACCACTCTTAATAATTAACCACCACCACTATTATTTGTACAAATTTGCCGTACATTTTAATATACAGAGTGTCCCATGATACCATTTTCTTATAGTCTTATCGTCTTAGTTGTTAAATGATATGGGATTAAAGGGATTTTATTATCATATCTCAAGAATTCCTCTCTTATCACACACTTAAATAATCATATTTTACAATAATAACACTTAATTATCTTCTGAACTATCATATTGATCCGGCTCAAAGGACCATTTTCACCAAGACACTCTGTACTCTTTTAGGACTAGAATCCTCTTAACAATTCACAGGAATTCTATCAATTTTCCCCCAAAAGGGATTGATAGAACCCTAAAGCGACTAATAAGTACATTTTTGTCTAGCCTGCTATTTTTAGTGTTTCAGAATTAGACTACAAAAAAATATATAGGTAGACTTTGTGCATATAAATTCAAATATTTATAGATTAAATGCTCCAAATCTAACAATATCTACAGGATGTTGCAGGTAAAAGGTGTGGTCAGACAGACACAGGAGCAAAAGAAATGGCAATCACTCATACATGAGTTGGAGCAAGATAACAGCATACCGACTCCCCTACTATCCTTTTTCCATGCTCGCATGTGTACGATAACGATGATGCTAATACATTGTCTCACTATCGTCCACAGCATGTGAATAGGGGAATCGTCGTACTCTTTATCTCGCTTCCAGTCAGGTATGAACGATTGCCATTTCTTTTGCTCTTATGATATGTCTGAGCACACCATTGCCTGCAACAACCGGTATGTAGTATATGTAGATAAATATAATTAGTTATAAATGATAAGGGCGGGATTTTGTGTGCTTTTTTGTGTTTTTAATCCACACACACACACTGTCAACCGTCAATATAGATATAGGTTTTTACCTCCAAAACAACTTTGAATAACCAGAAGAATGCACTAACCTTTCAGATACAGCCACTTCATCACCATTCATATTAATTATAGTTGTTGTCATATTATCAGCTGTAAACCATCTTTGTCCTTTCATAACAAGATTGGTTGGTGGTTCATGTTCTTTATTTTGATCCGATGACCAGATTGTTATATAACCATTTGGTTCAATTTTAATTTGTCGATGGAATTTATATTGTGTCTCATCATTACCAGCTTTACGTATTATTGACCAACCACCAATATTTAATTCTTGATTACTTTTATTATGTATTTTAACATATTTACCATCTGGACAGACATCAACAACTTCAATTTCACCTTTTGTTGATGAATTAACACTATAATCGGATAGACTTTGTTCATGACTTTCTTCTAATAATGTACGTTTACGTTTTGCACCTAAACGTACTGGTGTACGTCGTGATGATGATGATGCTTGTGAACTACTACGTACTTGTTGGGTAGTTTCCGGTGAACCATGTGCTGTTATATTTAAACGTGCCTCTTCTGATTCTAATAATTTACGATATGCAGCAATTTCTGTATCTAATGATACTTTAATATCCATTAAATCTTGATATTCTTGTAATTGATTTGCCATCTCTTCACGTAAACGTGCCAAATCATTTTCTAATGCTGCTAAATCTTCAGCATGTCGTAAACGTTCATTCTCTAATAATTTCTCTAGATCACGACAACGATTTTGTAATGTGGAATTTTCATTTTCTAATTCACTGATACGATTCGATAATGTATCAATACGTGTACGGACATGACGTAATTCATCCAATGCTGTACCAGCTGCTGTTGAATGACGATTTGCTGCTGATTGAAGATTTTTAATTTTTGCTTCATATAATAATTCAATCTCTTGACGATTATTTGCCATTTGACTTTCATATTGATCACGTAATTCTTGTAAGGCTTCATGTAATTTAGCTTCATATTTTTCAGCTAAACGACCATCAATTTCACTGATCTCGACTTGACGACGTGAACGTGTCTCCAACAACTCTTTCTGGAACACCTACAAAACAATAATAATAATAAATCAATAAAATTCAACCTTTTTCTTAGACAACCTACACAGATGTGTGTTCAGGTGCTTAACCCAAAAAATTTACGTAATCCTACCAAAATGTAAGAAATCTTGAAGAACTTGAAGGTTACTCGCTTTTTATTATTCAATTTACATATTTTTAAATTCTATAAACACACAAGATGCCACTCAACTAGTAGAAATTGAAAAAAAAAAACGAGTTTTATAAGTCCAAGTTTAAAAAACGAGCCATGAAATCCCGACTTTTCTAAAGGACAAGTGCAACCTTATACCTTTTTTCTATTTTGCCCTTTTTATCCCTTTTAGGATACATGAATCCGCATATTTATATGTATAATAGTTAAAGAATTTCGTTGCAGTTGGTCATATTAGGTCTGTTCCATCAAGAATCCAAAACTATCAGAAAAGACCAAAACCGTCAGACGCATGCGCAAATTGGTTAAAAACCACTAAACCTAGACTATCTGCGCATGCCTCGCACTGTTTCGGACTTTTCTGATAGTTTTGGATTCTTGATGGAACATACCTATTGACATTGACAATAAATGGTGCGTTCTATAAATGCCCGAGCAGGTGATTGACTTCATTACAAACGCAAAATATTTAACCGGATCAATAAGGCATTTCGATCCCCAATTGTTTGGTAAAGTATAACGTCAATTCGTATCAAATTGTTGAAAGTTACGAACTAATTCTGGTCAAAGGGTGTGCCCAGCACTTGGCCACCCTTGAATGAAGAATAAGGCGTCCTCTACTAAACTATCACGCGTCCAAGCTAAAAATAACTTTGAGTGGGAGTGTTCAATCGACTTATAATGAAGGTAGAGAGGACTGCGCCCTGTATACTATTATCATGTTTATGTTTAGAGCAGTGGTTCTTAACTTGTTTTTTTTTTAATGTTGGGAACCACTAAAACCAGTTGTTTAGACTCGATCCTTATCTAATAAAACAGGAATTAAAACTGTGACAGGTCCTTAGACAGGTACACCGACTAAGAACCATTGATTTAGAGAAATTAACAACACCCGATTATATTCAAAATATATGCCGATTTGTGGTTCTTCTCAGGTAGGATGTTTAATGGCTTTGTACGTCAAGGTTTTTATTGAACGATGACATCACATCCTTCCTTAATTTATGTTAATGAACTTGTAAATTTCTTATCAGTAAACAAACAAACAATTATTACACGAACGTATTCTAATAATAAGTTTATCATTAATGATTTTACTTATATGTACAATTTCGATCGAAGTAGGCTTTTGATAAAAGAACAAAATTAACCCTTCTGTTGGTATAAGCGCTCAAAAATGACCTAACAAAAGGGTTAAATACAATTTTTAAAGTAGGCAATGGATGGACAAGGTATGGTCGTAACTTGATTCATACTGCATTCAAATGTTAAACTACGGCAATTGATAAAGACGTAATCTTCATTACCGACTGGTATTTGTACTTCATCATATTCATAACCTACTTTGATTTGAGTATTGTTGTACATAGGGTAGACAGCTTTTATGGAGTATCAAAACAATTCGTTTTTTTTGCATAGAGATACTATTTGATTCCCTCCTGTACGTTAAAAAATAGATATGAAATCATTCAAATAGTAGCAGACAGGTGTAAATTAATTAATTAAACACCGTTGTTAACCAAAAAATTTCTCAAATAAATATTTAAATATACCTTGAATTATATTCAAATATTATTAGAAATTCAAAATAGTCACACAACAATCACAAAAAAAAATTGAATGAAATCATCTATATTTTTGAGAAATTTTGGTACTTCTTGATCACCCCCTGTATATATAGCCGAGACCAAAATTGAGGTCAGATGACGTCATACCCAGAAACGCGCCAAAATTTAAATAGAAAGAAATAACCCACAAACACATATATTTTTATCAAAAATGTCATCATAACGTAATCGACTGAATTATCAAATAGAAAAGAAAAAAAAAATTAACAGAATTCCAATCCTTGAGAGAACGACCGACAGAAAAACTTAAGTCATAAATTACACAACAAAAATAGGTTATATTTCCATCTCTATCTATCATATTTAAAATGTATTATAATCGGATAAAGATAGAGATATATGTATGTAAATGATGACATCATCAACAAAATGGTGGCGACCGGTACACACATAATCCCGCCATTGATTATCATGGTTCGTTCGTTGAAGGCAAAACCGGTAACCGGTAAATGACGTCAGTTCAAGACAATTTTTACATGAAAATCTCATGAATTTATGTCGGTTTTTTTTTTTGGTTTGTTTATACATATATGGGGAGGGCCGGGGGGTAAATATATATAGAGAGCTATAAATAGGTAGACCTCCCCTAATGTTCGCTATAAACGACCTAATTTATATGGAGGAAAACTTACTTGATCTTTAAATGATAATTCTTCACGTAATGTTTGATTATGATTCTCAACATCAACTCTAGCCAATGATTCTTCTTCTAATTGTTTCCGTAATTCATCATTAATTTTACGTAATTTATCACGTTCTTTTTCTAAATCTTTCAAATCATTTATAGCTTTTTTAGCATCAGCATTAGCTTGATTATATTTTAATTGTGCCTCATTTGAACGTGTCTCCCATATACGTGCTGAATTCTCAGCTATAACCAATTCTTTCGTTTTCTTAGCTAGATCAGTTTTTAATTCTTCATTTTCATCCCATAAACGTTTCGTATCAATTTCTAATTTAGCTTTTTCACGGAATGTTTCATCTAATAATTTTCTAGCTTCTGATAATTCATTATCATACATCGCCTTTATATCAGTGACTTGTCTAGTGACAGTTTCTTGTGTTTTTTGAACTTCACGTGTTAATTTCGAATTCTCACCTTCCAGATAACGGACACGATCAATATAACAAGCTAGCCGGTCATTGAGATTTTGTAGATCGGCTTTTTCTTGCATACGACTATGTCGTGTTGGACTTAAGGGGCTAGATGGACGGCCGCCTGATGTTGTTGTAACAGCAGGAGGTGGCTGGGAGGCCGGTGTCGAACTCTTCTTCGATCTTGATGCCATTTTTGTTGATAATTATCAAAAACTACCACAATTCGTTGTATTTCTAGCAAAAAAACAACAATAATAATGATAATGATAATAGTATCAAATACACATAAACACTACTGTGGTGTTGTTGTTAACAGGAACGAACACACAGACACACGGACTGATCGTACCAATGTGTCGCTGGTTGGAATATTTCTGTGAAACTAGTCGAAAATTTCAAATTATAATAAAAACGGTCGAGGTCCCACTATATTATACACTCACACATGTACAATATTAAAACACTTTTTGGTGGAGGAAGAGAAGAAAACGTATATATGTGTGTGTGTCTCTATGTGTAATCACCACTATTTTTGGAGTTGATGACGATTTAGAACAAACAGCAAATAACGACAACGAAGCCGACGACGCCGCCGCTTTACAGACGACCCGATATACACAAAACACTATTATTTATAGTTTACGGTATACATACACGATACACGATACACGGTACGACACGCCTAACGGTTATAAATGTAATTTTTCAAATATAATAAGGTGGGGTTTTCGTTCGGTGAAAATTTATAGGTTACTTCCAACGTTTTTTTTAACGTTTCGAAAGCGTCAGCGTCAGTTGATTTGTTTAACTGGATGACAGTTAGAGGGAGCCAGTTGACTAGATCGTGATGATGTCATATTATATCGGTTGTCCTGTCGTGGTAGACCCCCCCCCCACGTTTTTATTTACCACCATTTTAGAGTTTATTGGGATGGTGTACAAAAGGAGCACGATTTTAGCATAAATGTTATAAAAACATACGATTTGACAAATTGTTTCATTTTCTAAACCATTTAACATAATTGATAAGAATTAATATCGTGCTACATATTTTAAAATTGTAATTTTCTGTTTATTTTTTAATAAGTCTGAATCGAAAATACGGCATATTTAACAGTATTTTCCCATGTTTTTATAACAAAAATGCTAAAATTTGCCACTAGATGCGCTGATGCTAAAAATCCACATCCATCCTTATAGTCACATGACTAATGAGGGAACCAGTGGTAGTCAATTTGAAGAAAGTTGAAAGATTTATCGACTAATGTGTAAAATAAAGATGGCAACAGTAATGCTCTGTTGCCATACGTGTGGTCATGTGACTTTAAACATGGTTGGCAACGACTATTGAACAATTTTCGTTTGCACTTGCATCCTCTTTGATATCCTATCATGTTTTTTTTTAGGGAAAATATTGCCATATTTCACAGAATGTTGGTTAGAAGGACTTTAAAGTTTACTATATGATTCGTGATTGTCAAGACACTCCAAGTTTGTCACTTACTGGCCAGGAGAGAAGGTCTTTTCAACGGAAAACCAGCATGGATGTCAGAGACGCTCTATGTGATATTTTTCTCCAGATGTAGGTATTTTGAAAATACAGTGAAACATCGTTATTCCAGACTAACTAAAAAGATGGTTGTACGGAATTAATTTCAATGAGTAATACAATAGTCCCTCAAGATCAGGAATGAATCGTAATTGGAGCTGATGGAGCTGCAACTCCAGGCCACTATTAAAACAGGAGAACCCCCAAAGAACCCGATTTTTCTTTCTTTAATTGCCACTTGTATGGCAATGATGGGTATTTGCTTAAAGTCTCAATTTTAGCACACCTCCCCAAGAAGGTGATATGATGTTGATAGGGCCCCCGAATTAGTTTTAGTTCCACATCTCTAAAAAGCACCGTTCGGCTATTGTTCAAAACGTTTAAAATAAAGCAACAAGACTTTCATACACCTATTAGAGTTTCTTTAAAGCCAAACCCAAAATCATAATTTATAACGAATACAACACAATTATCTTAATGTTGTAATCTTTTTTCAATGCATTATTAGTAGCTGAGAAGCACGCAATCAAAAAACTAAGGGGTATACTTCAACAGGATATCCGATATAATACCACTAAAGTTACGTTATTTGTAGCTCTAGTTACACCAACAATCACATACTAGAAATTAACAGGAAATTAAAAAATAACTGCTTTTTAGACTTCAATAGAAACTTCACAATCATTAATTATTAATTTCAATTAACAATTTTCAAGTATATACAACAATTAAGCTACATCCTATCTGGTGACATTACAAAAACGATTGGTAGTACTGATGACATCCGTTCAAAAAAAAATCCATCAATTTCATTGGCTAGTTTAAAACAACCAATCAGATCATTTGATTGCCGGTTTAAAAAACCGTCAGTTAGTTGTCGTTAGTGAAACCATCGGGTGTAGTTGTTGTAATTTGGATTTTTTAGAAATATTCCCCACAAAAAAAAAAACAACAAAATGTGTGATACCCCATTTAAAACACCCCGATCAATATATCGTACCCCACGACAACACCACCAACAACAACAACCATATGATACACCAAGATCATCAACAACAAATAACGATGAAAGTGTTTCATCAAATGGTAGTAATAATAATAATAATAATAATAATAATGGTGTTGGAGGTGGTGAAATTAGTTTAATTGCTGAATTTGATGATTTACGTCGACAATTCCGTTATCTAAAAGATGATAAGATCCATTTAGAAACAGCATTATTGGAATTAAGTGAACAAACCAAATTGATACTACAACGTCAAGAAGCTACCGAACAAGAATTATTAAAAGTACGTGAATTACTCGATATACGAACACAAGAATGTAGTGATTTAGATAATAAATTGAAAATAGCAAGAAAATTGATTGATAAGGAGAAAACTACAATGAAAACATCATTGGAAGCATTACGTGCACAACGAGATGATTTAGTAATGATTCTACTTGATTTATTAATTATTATTATTATTATTATTATTGGTGATATTATATAATTTCAGTTGATGCAATTAAGTCAAGTCCGAGATGTCCTATTACGTGACGTTCTTACTAATCAACGATTACCGGAAGAGACACGCAATAAACTATCTTTTCTTGATGAATATCAACAGAATCGTCACCTAAGTGCTATCAAAGAAATCAATTCAACAGGTTCTACAAGATTCCCTTGAAAAAAAAAAACCTGTAATTTTCATGATTTTTCTCGTTTTTTTTTTTTTTTTTGGTTTCAGGATCAATCCTATCAGATTTCAGTTATTCACGCTCTGAAGATGATCTCGATGAATCGTTATTACGCAATGGTAAAACATGGAAGAAACATCGACCTAGTGGTAGTGGTGGTGATATCCCTGAACCGGCTGTTAAGAAACGACGATCATCAACACACAAAACCGTCGAGGTGGTAGTCCTTATCAATCTGTAGAAATACCCCAAATTTATATACTTTTTTTTTTTGGGTTTTTGTAGATCAGTGGCTCTGAAACAGTTCGTGCTACAACAACATTAACTGTAAATAAAGAAGGCCCAATAACAGCAACATCAATAATCGAATCGGTACCCAACAAGAACCAGTATCAGTCACCTAATGTAAGAATCCAACCAGGTTTAGTGTCCATTTTGTTGAGTTAATTGTATATTTTAGATTTTGATAACTCCAAGTGCCCCACCAGCTGATTTGGTACTAGAATCATGGGCACGTAATAGTCCCAATATCGCCAATCATAATACCATCAATAATAATACTGGTGGTATCAATGGACGTGTCCATAATTTCCAATCAAAATTGGTTGTTATCCGTGACACGTGTACTGTTTGTGAAAAACGTATCGGTTTCCGGAAAACTGCGTGGAAATGCATTGATTGCAAATCGACATGTCATTTAGAATGCAAAGAAAAACTACCATTACCATGTATACCATCTGTTTCGACACCGAACCAACGCAACAATTTCGTTAGTAATCCCGCAATTTGCTTCAAAATTTATATTAATTACCAGTTTTTTTGTAGGGTCTGATTAGTGATTTTACACCCACTACACCACCAATGGTACCAGCAATTCTAATCCATTGTATTAATGAGATTGAATTACGTGGTTTACAAGAGATCGGTATTTATCGTATACCTGGTTCAGAACGTGATGTAAAAACATTAAAAGAGAAATTTCTACGTGGTCGTGGTGTACCTGTATTGAATCAAATCGAAATACATGTAATCTGTGGTACGGTTAAAGATTTCTTACGTTCATTAACCGAACCATTATTAACATACCGTTTACGTAAAGATTTCGTCCGTACGGTTGAAACATTACCAAATCATGAGATACAAACAAATCTATATCGTATTATTAGTGAATTACCACAACCGAATCGTGATACTTTAGCTTATATGATTCTACATTTACAAAAGTAATTTGTTTTGATAAGACTAATTGATAAGAGACTAATTGTTGGATTTTTTGTAGGGTGGCACAATCGAAAGAATGTAAAATGAATATCAGTAATTTAGCGATGATTTTTGGACCAACTATTGTCGGTTATACAAATGATGAACCAGATCCAGCAACATTAATCCATGAAGTTGCACAACAGAAACGTGTTATGGAATATTTATTGGAAATGCCCTCAGAATATTGGTCGAATTTTATTGATATCAGTAATGGTGGACAACAACAATTCACTAGATTACAACAAACACCCAGTACGGATTCGTTGTTAAGAACCACCACCACTGCTAAAGGGTTTTTTACGCCGAATCGTAATTTGGTCAAGAGGCGACAGAAGTATTTCCCGTCACCGAAATGAAGCTTTTTTTTCTTAATCTAATTATATTTTATGCTTGTATTGCGTTATTTTTCCTAAATATATTTGTGTATTCTGAGTATTGACTTGAATTTGTTGTTTTTGGGGCAAAATTGTTTGAAAATTGCCGCCAAAACTGTGTGGTCAATATGACGAAATCAAACTCCCTAGATTCTAGTTGTGGCTATTCTGGAACAAATGTCAACTATGACCTTGGACTAGAAATGTCATAATTGTCAAATTTTGAGGTTATTTTCGTTATTTTGTATGGAAAATGTATCGGCAATTATTTAAAAATTACCTACAAATACAAAATATAATTAATATAAATACAAAACGTTCAGCTGGTCATTCGAAATGGCAGAATATTCGTCATATTAAAGCCCAGAAAGATGCACAACGTAATCAAGTGTTTACACGATTGAGTCGACAAATGAAAGTTGCTGTACAAGGTTTAAATAATTCGGTTTATAGTGGAATTTGGTTAATAATAACGACAATTCGGTTATAACGTACTGAACGGCAATATTTTCGTGGCTTTTTCTGGATGTTGTTATAGCCAGATTCTACTGTATTTATTTTGTATATTTTGTAGATTTTCCGGTAATATTTGAATTTTAGAGGGTGGTTCAACAAATCCAAAGACCAATATGAAATTAGAACATGTTCTTGAACAATGTAAACGTGCTAATATGCCAAATGCTACGATACAGAGTGTCCTGAAAAGTTGTGAAGCTGATAAGTCGAACAGTAAACCTCATATATTTGAAATCAAGTAATTTTTCCCGCCCTAAAGCGAGCTACACACGATCGGATTTGGTGACCTGACTTGACTTGACCAGACACAGTCAGGTCGTCTGTAGCGCTGTCGTCATAAACACAGATATAGATACGTTAAGTGTGTTACAGACGATCTGACATGGTGGTGTGTAGTTTGTCGTTTTTTGTCGAATGGCTTATATCAAGTGCCGTGTGGCTGACCAACTCAAATCGTGTGTAGGCCACTTTATACAATTTAGTATCTAATTTTTGTTTTTTATGCAATAGAGGCCCCGGGAGTTGTATAATTCTATGCGAGGTCTTCACTGGCCATCTACATCAATTGAAACAGTCCATATCGACGATTTTACGGAAACACAAGTATAACTTTAAAGAGACCCAATGGGTCTGGAAAACTGCACTTTTCATTATAAATACTTTTTGAATTTCAGTTCAAAATTCGGTGATGGTGGTGCTGTGCATTTATTCGATGAAAAAGGCATCATTGATATTGAATTAAACGATACGAATCAATCAAATAGTAATGAATTATTGGAAGTAGCAACTGAACATGCAATTGAATCCGGTGCTGAAGATGTTGAGATTTGTAATGAAAATCTATTACGTTTTACATGTGGTGCAACAAATTTACGTACAGTTGTGAAGAATTTAGAAGAGAAATTCAAATATAATATTAAAAGTGCTAGTATTGAATTTATACCATTTAAATTACAAGAATTAACAGAAACTGATCTACAATTATGTGCCAGTTTATATGATAAATTAGAAAATCTACCAGAAGTTGTACGAATTAGTGATAATATTGCGTGATAACAAAAATAAAGAAAATTTTAAGAATCGCGCCATTTTTTCACCACAATCACTAAATTTCCCAGCGAATCTGTCTTGAGAGAGAAGCAAAATCCTCCATGTGTGGACCCACCTTTAGGTCTGTTCTAAAGAGGACTAGAGAAGTCAGGTCAGGTCTAGCGCAGGGCTTACAATTGCAGCGTTTCAAACAGATTTGCGTATGCATTCTAGGACTTCCCTGATAGTTTTGGATTCTAGTTGGAACGACAAGGCAGCATTCATGTTGTAGCACCGCCGAGACCGTCGCGCTTAGCACCCGTCAATCGTTCTCATTTTAAAGTATGGTTTGAGTAACAGAGGGAGAGACAGTGTGCGAAGTGCGTCCATCTCGGCGGTGGATTAGTATGAATGCAGCCTGCAAAAATATGACACCTTTAAAGATTTGTTTAATACGTTTAATACTGAAATATGATTCTACTAATTGTACAGAAAACAAAACTTAAACATTTTATAATAAATAAAAAAAACATAACATACTGTGCCTGCTTTAGGGTATGTTCATGTTACAGCACTGCCGAAACCATCTCACGTCGCACACTAGCGCCATTCTCATTCTAAAGTCGTGGAACAGAGACAGAGATACTGTCGTGCAGTGCTTCAACATGAATGTACCCTTAGACAGTCTCTAGGTGTCACTATTTCTAAGGTACACTTTCTTGAAGATTTTCGTCATGAATACTAATTTCCTCTTTGAAAACTTTCCTTATATCACTTTGTTTTGTCCTCATGATGTTTCGTAGCATGTGCGCTTGCATTATTTCTTCCACTGTGAAACTGGGATTTTGTTCAAAAAAACGAACCACCGTGTCTATACTTGATGCAGCAACACTCCAACTCACTATTTCGTCTGTATCAATGTCCTCTTGTTTTATTTCGGAGCAAAATGTATCACCCACTTCCTTATCAATGATCTCTGGATCTAAGAATGATTCAGCTTCATCAACAGCAGTCCATGTATCAATATCTTCAGTTTTGATGGCATGTAAGGGTTTTTCTAGTGTGACAGGCTGAATTGTCTCTTCAACAGTGCTTTGTACTGATTTAACTTCTGAACTATCGATATTATCGTCGTCAGACGTCATATTTGACCAAAGCGTTCTCCAAGCTCTGATAAGACTGGCAGATTGTACGGTATTCCAAGCGATTGCTATAGAACATATAGCATCTTTAATTGTGTAGCCTTGCTGAGAGTCTTTGCTAACCATTTGTTTCATCAAATTTTCCCTGTAATGACGTTTAAACTCTTGCACAGGCTGGACCAACGAGCTATCATTTGATGGTAAGTAACACGAGAAAATATTTCCACAATCAGAAACCAACATGGATTCCTGATGATCAGTCATAGAGTTACTTAGAATCAAGACACATTTAGTATTTGGATTTCGACCGATTTCATTGAGATTCTTTCGAATTGCTGGCACAAATTCATGAATGAACCATTTTTGAAGAATCTCTTTATCTATGCAAACATTTTCTGGGGCTTTATATGCCACCGGTAAATGCATAATTCCTTGTAAGGCTCGTGGACGATGATACTTGCCAATTACTAGAGGCCTAATTCGATGGTGGCCTGATGAGTTGGCACATAACAGAACTGTTACTCTCTCATGATTTTGCATTAAAAGGCTATCAGCCGATGTTTCTTGCAGTAAACAGTTCCAGTAAAGGTCAGTTTTGTGTATGCAGTATATCTGGTCCACTGCAAAATTATTGTCCTTAACAAGCCTATCAAATGCCATTCGGTATTCTTTAGCCATCTCTGTGTTAGTAGACTGGTTGTCTTCTGTTATCTTTGCTCTACTAATCCCATGTCTTAGCTTAAATCTAGTTAACCATCCATCAGTAAAAGTAATTGTTGTATCAATACCCAATACTTGTTTAAGATCTTTTGCTTTAGCAACAATCATTGGTCCTGATACAGCTATACCTTCTGATCGTCGTACTAGATACCATTCGTACAATACTTTATCTAAATGTTCTAATTTTGGCTTATGTAAACTTTTTCTATTAGTTATCCTTTTATGGTTGAGTTCCGGACAGGTAGTAAACTCCAAAAGTCTATCTTTAGAATGTTTAATATCATATAATGTCGATGAGCCAATATTATATTCCGCCATCAATACACTTCTAGGTACGCCACTTTCTATTTTCTTTATAATATCAAGTTTATCACTGAGTTTTAATGTTGTCCGTCTTTTCTTCCCGATATGAGGTTCACTAACTTTAGTTGCCATTTTTTGTAAAACAATACAAGAATGGCAAACTGACAGAACACTAATATTGGCAAATGTAGATAAATACAGTCGCTACCTGACTCCGATATAGCGTTGTCTTGAATAGTCCGCTATTAGTGTACCGTTATTTCGACAGTCTACTGTAACGGGAGTTTTAAATTCATAATTGCCAACCTATAGTGACAAAAATCCCTAGATTTCCATAACGAAGAGGCATGTTTTATAACAGCTCGAGCAGTCGAGTGGACATTTGAACGAATCCTGTTTGGACAATTACCGTAATTATAAAACACATCCGGAAGCATCAAATGGCTGGCGCTCAAATGATAAACAAGTGAAGGATAAATGACGCAAATGTAGAAAAATAGTAGCAATAAGGGATGAAAACGGAGGGTCAATACAGAGTTTAACATCACAATTTTCAAAAATTTAAAATTCCCGGACTTTTAGTTAGTTATAAGAATTGTTTCATAGAGGCGCTGACATCAATAGTTTTAACCAATCCCGTGAAGTTATTTTTCATGACTACCAACCGATCGCGATAAAAATCACTAGATTTTCAAAATGGCGTATTTGTTGATATGTCAATTACAAATCTGAGTATCTTCAATATTTCTGAGAAAAAAATTAAGAATTAACTGTTTATTTCTGATAAAAACTAAATGAATGGAGTCCTAAAAGAGCAATTATCAAGAATCTCAAGTCTAGAATGAACTGATCCCTTGGTAAGTTATTAGATTTCTTTGTTGATTTATTTATTGTTATTTTAACCAATATGTTTAAATAGAATTTATTGAATTAGGTAATAATGGTGCGAATACGTTGGTTATCGAAAACATCACGTATTGTGGCATTATGTAGTTTTGCAAATTTCATCAATAGTGCTGATCGTGTTATCATGCCCATTGCTATTGTACCAATGACTGATATCTTCCAATGGTCATTACATGCACAAGGATGGATATTATCAGCATTTGCCTTTGGGTATTTCACCAGTCAAATCCTCGGTAAGACCAACTGTTATCATACCAACACTGTCTTATATAATCCTCCCGCCGATTTTAGGTAGTTTTTGGGCCAGTAAATTGGGTGCCAAAAACGTCCTGATTTGCAGTGTTGTTTTATGGAGTATAGCCACATCTATAACACCATTCCTAGCCCATAGTATTACATTATTGGTAATATGTCGGATAATGTTGGGTTTTGCTGAAGGTCTTGGTCTACCGACAATTTTCCATTTATTTGCCCATACAATACCAGTTGAGGAACGTTCACGTGCATTCAGTTATCTATTAGCATCTGGTTCAGTTGGACAAACAGTTGCATCGATATTATGTCCACATTTATCATGGGAAGTATGTTTCTATTGGTTTGGTTCATTCGGTTTTATATGGGTATTTTTATGGTATATATTTTATCCAAATGATTTGATTGATAGTGATGAAACAATACCATTACATATACCAAAAGTGATAACACGTAATATACGTTGGGCTGATTTTATATTAAATAAATCATTATGGGCGATATATTGTGCCCATTTTGCAATGAATTGGTCATCGTATATAATTATGCAATGGTTACCAACATATCTAGCACGTTATTTAGGTGGTAATGCACATAGTTTAAGTTTAACAGCTGTACCATATATTGTTAATTCAGTATTTGGTATAATATCTGGACATATAGCTGATGGTTTATTATTAAGTAAAAGTTGGAGTGTATTGAATGTACGCCGTCTAATGACCAGTATTGGTCTTATTGGTCCTGGTCTATTTCTAGCTATATTTTGTGTTGTTGATCATTTAGCATTTGCATTAATATTAGTTAGTATATCAATGGGTTTATCAGCATGTAATTCAGCTGGACATTTAAGTAATCATGTTGATATAGCACCGAATTATGCTGGTACAACATTTGCTATTAGTAATACAATAGCAACAATACCTGGTATATTATGTGGACCTGTTACTGCATCATTAGTTACATCATCGGATGGTAAATGGATGACTGTTTTCTTGGGTGCAACATTTGTTAATTTAATGGGTGCTTTTATCTATTTTACAAACAGTGTAGCAACACAAGTTTTATAAAAAGAGAGAAAAATCAATTGTATAGAGGAAAAATGCAATGGAGGAAGAAAAATGTATATTTATGTAGATAAATTTAAGAAAATATCTAACGAATGTTTAAAATCAAAGACAGTTGTTTGATTCGAACCCGTTACTGTGCCCAAAAGTGCTCCTATATAAAAAAGAATAAGGTGGGGCTATGTGTCCATCCGCACTCAGACCTCAACAGACCCATTCCGCATCCTCCTAAGGTCGTCAGCGCCTAGTACCTCGAAGTCAGCCCATGAGAGAGTACATGCTCAATAGTTTCGTCCTCCTCTTCGTCTCATCCTGTGAAGACGCTTCCTTAGTCCACAAGGTCCAGCGAGTGTTCCGACCAATATTCGCACTCTTCCTGGAAAGTCGTAGACAATATTTCGCGATCTGTTGGCATAGTACTGGTATTGCCAGCTTCAAGAGCAGGCAACCTGGGGCCTCTTGCCATCGAGTCGCATGGGGTCTGAAGCTAGTTTCCTTTACCACATAGGATATCAACCGTCAGCGAGACGTAAGGCCAGGATGTCCCCTTCATAATGTAGCTCTTCTCTTCTTATTACAAAGCTTTTGGGCAAACTTGAAAGGGTACGTGAAGTTGTACCTCTAGTTCGATTGGCGCAGCAGCAGGAAGACAAGTGGCACAGATACATCAAAACTTAATGATTGGTAGATCTTTACGGCTTGCTCTAAAACGTTCAGACAAACTTCAGAATGTAGACCAAGCGTTCTATCGGCCAAATTGAAGAAAGAGGAGTAGCAAAGACCCACAAAACTCATCTTATTCCGAAATCGTCCGTAAATATATCACTTCTGATCCAACTCCAACACGCTCTAGCACTATTTACTCTAAACCTGCACTTGCAATGCATTACGAAAAAGAGGAGTTAAGTCTGGGACCAATGCTAACAATAAGTTCTCCTCAGAACTAAACGAAAGGGTTGAGATAGTCCTTCTTAACAGCCATCAAGAATAGGTCCAGGTAGGTTTCTGTATTGTGGAGCTATTGCACTCAGGCCTCAACATACGCTTTGTATACCCACTTTGAGGTCGCCAATCGATCGGACCCAAAAGATTCAATACTAGACATCCTGAAAGATCCGATATGGCAGACCTGCTGTAGACAGGAATGACTGACAAGCTTCATAACATCAGTCTTCGCCAGTTCTCTGATTCCTATCACCACCTCCCTCGGGAACCGTGCTTGACAACAGGCTAAGGAGTATCCTCAACCCTTCATCCACTGCATGTGCTTCTTGTGCCCTTCATTCTGGACTTGTCAGGCGTCCCACAGAATTTCACGGAAAACGGAGAGGCTTGAATGGAAAAACTTGTATTTTAGACAAACATTTTATTCCTTCCAATGAATCGCTCATCTGAAAAACAACAGATTTATATACAAAACATCCATAGTACTCATCCACGCCCTTTACATACACATATAAAAAAATGCAACAATAAAAAAAAACAACATGATTTGTTGATCAACTAATAATTAACACTAATTACTAGAAACGAAAAAAAAAAAGAAAATTATATAATAAATTTAAGGAAGCACCATAATATTATTTAAACATTAATCAGTCGGGCATATCAATTGAGATAATCGGCAGAACTGGTTTAAGTAAATCGGATTTTTTCGAT
>JAZBHA010000113.1:49558-69835 GCA_037464855.1 Iselma pallidipennis | reverse complement strand
AGAGCCTCGTTTCACTTTTCATTCATGTAACAAATGACGTTCAGTATGAATGAAGCAAAGACTCACACACGTTGTACATGATCATTATGGAAAATGAATCATTTAACATGAAGCATCAGAGGAGTATTTTAGGAGAGATACCCGAAATGGGGGTCACTTTAGTTTGGGCATCCGATTAATTTGGAAAATGGGACGATTATGTTTATATTTTGCGAAACAAAGAGGGGCGGTGGGGTTACAAAGTGAGATAAATGAGTCATGGTCATGGTATTTTAGTTTACAGAAATTAAAATTTTTATCTAGAATTTCTTGTTTCCAAAACTTAGAAGTAATAATGATAATACGTATAATAACCTTCAGGTCTGATCACGGATTGACGCAATTTATTCGAATGATTTTTGCATTTTTCTTTTCTCTGTCCGACGGGAGATAAAGTCTTATGGTACGTTCAGAACAGCGTGCCGAAATGGGTCCATTTCTAAAAGTTGAGATTTGCCTAATGTACTTATAATACAATGCACATTAGGAATGCAACAGGCCAACAGGTCGATCGTATCCGTATCTACAGTAATAATATGATAGAAATGTAGTTTGAGAAAAGTTGGCGCTAAAATGGCTAAATCGTTTTCAATGAAACTTGGCAGTTGTAAAGTAGAGACTTCAAGAAGTAATCTACACTTCGTTTCATCTGAATCAGTTTAGTAGAACCCGAAATATAGACCTCTGAGTTGTATGCGTTTACATATTACGGTTGCCCTGGCGTGTCGTTCACTCGCCTGTAAATACCACCGCTACTACCAACCCCCAAAAATTGTTAAAACCGCGGCCACTTCTACGAAAACTATTTACAAACACACGTTTTTTTCCTCAAATATTTAGACAACATTTATTATCTTTAATATTTCAAAACTAGCTATAACTGGAAACAATTTTATTAATAAATTATATGATAAATGTTATCAAATAACTATCAGTTTTGCATACAGTCATCATTAATTCAAAAATCAGAGGAATAACGATAAAAAAAACGTGAAAAATCGAAATTACAGTCAAATAAGAAACAACACTACCGGATTGTATTCATATTGGTGCGTTCCGGTGGTGTACTGTTCGACGCCCCAACATGAACACACCCTAGTATGATGATGATTTTTCTTTTCCCCACAAAAATATTTTGCAAAATGTTGTTATTTGATCGCAAAAACCACCTCAAGGTTATCAAAGTACATGTGGACCATACGTTATTATTTTTTTTTTTTTTGGCACGATAAAACCTTTATACAACACTGATAGGTCAAATTGTGTATCTTGTTTGAAATTCATGCAATACCTCTAATCATTTTATTTCATACATTAATAAGCCATTAGTACGTCAAAGACATCGGTTCGAATAATCTTGTAAGTTGTCGCTATTTTTCACAGATATTAACAATAATAAATTACCATGAACATGGGGGGAATAATGGGTTTTTTCCTGATAATTTTCTTTAAATTATTTATAAATAATCTCTGTTTTGTTGCAGTAATATCAAACATGTCCAGTACAGTGTCAAATACTGAAGTACAAACAATACCAAAACAAGAAGAAGACGAATTTTACCCAACAAAATCATCGATAAAAGTGGTAAATAATAATAATAATCATAACAGCGGTAATGGTAAACGTTTCCATCGTTTAGTTCGTACATCATCATTAGAGAAAATCCGTCGTTTTAATACATTCATCTGTTCACAACAATATTATATATTACCATCAATTCTATTATGGTTGAAAACATCACAAAATAGTTTACAATTATCAACGGAAAAGACAATATTTTTATTCCGGTCATTAATATTTATACCAACAATATATAAATTATATAAAATTGATATAAAATTAAATTTAAAATCAATTTCATTAATTATTACCAGACAATTTCAATCAATTTATAAAACAAATGAACCAACAATATTATTAAAAATGTTTATATATTTAATTGGTTTAATATTATTATTTGAATTTAGTTTATGTCTATATTTATTTACTGATAAAGGTGTTACTAGTGGTTTAATATTTTTAATAGTAGCATGGTTTTATATTAATTATTTACATTATAAAACATTTCGATATTATCAACAGAATCAATTAGAATATAAAAGATTGTGATTATTTTCCTAAAGTGTGTTTTTTTTTTGTAAAAAAACACTATGTAAATTTATTATTACTCTTTTTTGTAGCTTAAGTGCGTTTTCACACATGCCGGATTTATGCCGGCGCCGGTAGGAGCAGCACGGTTTTCACACACACCGGTATTACCGGCGCCGTTGGTCAGTTTGATTTTTAGCAAGGCACGACCGGCTAGCCGGCCTGGGGTACATGTGAAAGTCTCCATTTGATTATATTGCGTCCGGTGTGTCTGTGAAAACGTACTAAAGGCTGATAATTGTGTATACGTCGAATTTTTGTCGTTAAATATTAGAACTATGTTCTATTGTAATAATTATTATCATTTATTACTCTTATTATTATTATTATAATATGTTGGAATAATAAAAGACAACAAAAAAGAGATTGTAATTATCGAATTTTTGTGTAGAATGATATTTTGTACTTTGGGTGTTTTGTTATTTAAAAATTTCAAAATAATAAATAAATTATTATCACCATTGATTTGTGTTTTTGTACTTAATATTATCAAGACATCAACTATATACAGTAGAAACTCGATTATCCGGACTAATTGTTGTCGTTAGGCATTCGGATAATCGAAAATCCGGATAATTGAAAGTATGAAGAAAAGCGATTTTTATACATATGTACATATTATTACATAATACATAATGCTAAGCGTGTATTAAAAACAACAAAAACAAAGTGAACTTGACAACAAAAATCAATGTTTATTAAAAAAATACATTTTCGTACGTACGTATGTACCTATGTATGTATGTGCATGCATGGATTCGACTTGTATAAAGCTACATATTTGATCAAGGTCGGCAGTCCGGATCCGGATAACTGAGGGCCGGATAATCGCGAATCCGTATAACTGAGGGCCGGATAATCGAGTTTCTACTGTAATTATATTTAACATAAAAATGGATAAATTACAATAGATAACAACGAATGGTAAGTACAGCGGTCAGGGTCTAGTTGCGCCCAATGGTCAGTTCTTTGTTAATCTCCACCAGTTATACTGGAAGTGTATGGTCGATATGTTGTCAGGTATAAAGAAGGACAGAGTTTTATTTGGAAAACAACTTGTCTCTGTCCCTTTTGCTACATCTATCGGTTTTACTATCTGCCAGTCTCAGGGCACAACTTGATCCTATTTACAAAGTTATCTGATCGTGGGGCATAACTCGACGATACCCACTAACAGTAAGACAAGGGAGAAAAAGTAGGAAACAATTATTTTTTCTCTATGGGACAGAATGAAGGTATTTTCAATATTCTGGGTCGTAGACCACATGAAACTTAACAAACTGTACGCCAAATAAAAGCGTAAGTGCTCATGAACGAAGATATTGACGGCATTTTTTGAATTCCCGCGTAGTTTTTTAAATATTCGCGCGTAAATACTGGAATGTATGCAACCAACATTACAATGATCGCCGAACATGGAACCGGACCAGAGTTATTAGGATAAGGGGTGCCCAATAAACAAGTGTAGAGATATGCAACCAACAATCCCTGGACGAGCGCTGTTTTCGCGCGCCAATCTCTTTCAAATATATACAGATCGGTTAACTGAAGAGTATTAGCCAAACATTACTTTGTAGTTCTTAATATCCGCTAATCCGGCTAGTTCATTAATCCGTCATATCTTTGGTCCCGTTATGGGACGGATTAGCGGAGTCCTACAGTACTAATTAAACTTCTTTTCAATTTTTTAATTTCAGTCAGTTATAATAAACTTGAGCAAAGAAGTATTTATGACGATATTGCAAGATTATATAAACTATTCTCAATGACCTACTGTATTAGTAACGCTAACCACATGACGTCATCTTTCTTTATAACGAACAAAAATCCGCTGCTTGATTATAAAGGATTGGCTCCATTGAAACGAAGTTCTGTATCTCATCATCTTAAATCTAGGTATTGCCCACCTGAAGGACGAAGAATGTAAAAACAGAAGGGCTAGCTTAAAATAAGGAAGACAGGGCAGCTGGGGCACGTTCATGTTGATGCAGCATCGCACATCGCACCGTGCCACTGTAATTCTTGAAACTAGGTACTAAATTAGGTACTTGCTTTGGTACTTTTACCAAAGGTGCAGTTTTTTACTAGTTTTGAGATTTGAATGAAAATTTGTTAGAGAAACAACAAAACTGGAAAGTAAAATAGACTTTTTGCCAAAACTTCTGTTTGTTGTTTTGCCTACAAACTAACTGATGTAAAAATTTGATAATTTTCCTTATCAAAAATTCAAACCAATCTTCCGTGTTGATTTTCTCCCGCTTTCCATTCATCATCTCCCCGATGCGCATGTCCCTCCCTTCTCTATCTTTCTCTATCAGAAACCACCTGCAAAGAAACTACCCCATCAACAACATCACCACCACAGTCTAACAATAACAACAACAAAACACGACGCGAGACAACAACAGTGAAGCGTTTATACTATAGTAGAGCCAGGAGTTTCCTGAGTGTCGTCGGCGTCGGCGTCGCCGTCCGTCGTTGCCGTTCTTAATCCATTATAGAAAAATATATAAAGTAGTGTCGCGAATATTTCCCCAACACACAGCAACAACTAACAAATCTATATCTATCTATCTATCTCTAATCGCCAATATTTAATCATACTATCCTCTACCTACTGTTAAGATACTAAACTATATGCGCACGCATTTCCCAGACAACATTGAAAAGGGGTGTATTTTTATAACAGAAAATTCGCATTTAGTCGTCGTCCGTACTCTATCTCTCTTTGTCTATTCTTTTTTATATATATACACTTACCTATACACAAAATTATTATATATATAGATATAGTCCGGGTGTATAAATTTTGAGTGTAAAGTTGCGTTTGTTTTCTTCTATTATTACGTGTCATTTTTATATAAACACACTGTGATAATAAATATAAATTGCAACCGAACGGATAATCTGTGTGAGGGTGAAACGGATTCTTGGCACTACGGGGGTGGAATCTTAAGAATTTACCGTCATATTCAAGTTCTTTCAGCGACTCCTCTTATCACTACATTTTCGTCTCTTTTTCTATTTTAAAAAAATAAAAAACTGGTGTTTAAATAATTGTGCTGTGGCTTTAATTATCATAATTGAATAACAATGATAATAATAATAATAATGAGAATATAATAGTGTACACTGGTCTACTACTAGGTTATTTTTAAAATTATATATAGACACGAAAACAAACTGAAATAGCTGAAAAACGGTTTTTTATAAATTCAACGCCTAAATTTGCCTTACAAAATGCCTTATTTTGATTATTTTGTACGCCAATAAATAAAAAACGAATCAAATGCCTAAAAATTTTTGATAAATTTGTCAAACAATAGAAGAAGCTAAAAAAAAAGCACTCAATTAAAAAGCAATAAAGATGAATTTTTGTAAAATTTTTGCCTAAAAAACCAATCAATCAATCAAAAAAATCAAAATTTTTTTCAAAGCCAAAAAAAATAAATATTTAACTAGAAAATGCACAATTCTGTAAATGGAAATTCAATAATAAAATTCGTGCCAGTCATCATCTATTTGGAAAATTATTGATATGCCTGTAAGACGTGGATTAGTAGCTCCACGAACTACCCTCATTGAAACAATCATTAGAAAATTTGATACTGACAGTAAGTACGATCCACCCTTATTTACAAATATTTACTTTCTTATTAGGTTTAGGTTTAGTTTCGTTTACTATAAAGATTGATTAATTTTTGATGTTGATGATGGTGGTAGAAATGGTAGTGGCGGCGGTGGTGGTGAAATTCGGACAGTTGGCACAATCGGCTGTCAGGAGAATTTACCCACCCCCGTCAGTAGCACAATTCAAAAAAGAAAATTAGTTGACGCTTTTTTATGTATAGTCAGGGTGGTGTGTGTCTGTCTATAAAAATTAAAAATTCAAAGCTTCATTTCCGGTGCTGCAGATTGAAAGATGTTTTATGAAACGATATAGTACACGGCGGGGGTGGGTGGGAGGTTGAGAAGAAGCACAATTCCATTTGATTACAACTTTTATAAATCGACATTTCCCCGTTTTATTACACTTCGGTTCAATTCATTGTTGTGCAATTAAATTGAAATAAATTGCTGATTGTGATAAGAATTGTTGCGTTTCTTATAAGGGGGTGGTTTTTGTCTAATTTGTTGATTCTACCAAAATTTCTCTAGAATCTGTTTTTGTTATTTTTGTATAAAGTCAACAATAACAGAAAAATTGGAATAATTTTTCGAATAAATTGTAAAAATAAATTCAAATCGAGCATATTAATAATATTTATTGGTTGAGAAATGGCGTTATATAAATATTTATTGAAACTATTAGATCAAATTCTACGTAAATGCTATTATTTAGAGATTTTCAAATTTGTTTTTTTGTGAAAAAAACATATTCGTATTGTGTTAATTCAATTTGCACCGTGTTCAGGGCTGTGCGTCAATTAGACACTACACTTGTCAGACACGTGGCAGCGCCGACCAATAAGCTTTGATAATCTAGAACGCGCACCAATGATCATCTTCTATAGTCATGACGGCTGTAGGGATCCAGAAGTGCGATGTAAAACTTTTTCGTTCCTTGGAGCAGAGCTTTGCAAAGAGCGAATATTATCATGTTGCCCATAATGCAGTTTTCGAACTTTTCAAGCCAGAATTTCCAAAAAACTAATAGGAATTTCGAAACGTGATAGGGTATCGGCTATGCAGCTTTACTTGCTCTATAAATTAGTATAAAAGCCTTTCCATTTAATCCATTCTGAAGAGAGTTATTATGGAAAAATGATATGGACATTTTGCCAAATTTCTCACAACAATCTAATTGTCGTCATCGACAATTATTACGATTACGATCATTAGCAACAGTCACCATCAAATTACTGGTATTCTGTATGTCGGTCACCGAAATCATTTAACAAGGACCTTCTTATCAGAACTATTATTTCTCTTATCAATCAATCTTATAGGTATACAATTAACTACTATTCCCATTTATGATATAATCACTGTTTGATTTCGAAAATGCATTAAATTAACTAACTATATAGTTATTTATTTTATAATAATAGCACGCACAAGCAACAAAAAACTATATCGAAATATATATTCTGTATTATCAATGAAGTAAAATCGTTGATAACACGCTATATACTAATATTATATACATAAAGTCTATCTTTTTCTAACTTATATGTTATCAATGTGTATATATTTTTGATAAGTTATATTAGGGGTATTATTCTAAAGGGGTAGTAGTGTTGCCAATAGAAAGAGAATAGGCCAAAAAAATCAATTGAATATTATAGTATGGTGGTGTCACGTTATTTTAATGCAGTCATTTCATATATATATATATTGATATATCCACCGCTAGATGACACTGTTTATAAATTGTAAAACTTCTTCACACACATCAAGTATTATACTGCAGTATATTAGATCAATAATCTAGCCAATTCGACCCTTTTATAAATATTACAACCCTATTAAATATAACTAACTAGGAGTATTATATTATATTATGGATCAGTGGCGGATTAAACGGGTGTTGGGGCCGACCGTCTGTTAGGATCCCGGAAACCCTTATTACATTTATTTACATGTATTTAGGGCCTCTGGGATTTTTCAATCGACTCTCTTAAGCCACCTCTGTTATAGATTAAAAGATTGCATATTCGTGTTCTCTTTCCATTGTCATTAGTATGATTGGAAACGATTAGAGAGAAAGAAACAGAAAAGATATGTATACAAAAATCTGGTACATATGTAACGAATTTATAACGCAAGAGATTGATATATTTATATACAGATCGACAAACATACATTCTAGAGATCAAAAGAATCTTTGTTTGTTTTAAGTTGTCTCTCTTTTAACTGCAAATAGTTTTATTTTTGATGAAAGTGAGAAACTTGATTTCTAAAAACTTTGTTCTTTCGGCTTCAATTATTGATTTTTTCCCCAATTCCGTTTGGAAGCACCTTGATTACATTGAAGTCATATGACAAGGCGGGAAGGACCACTATTGGTCCGTGCCGCTATGACGTCTAGTCATGTGACCCAATAATGCGCCTACCCGGTCGTACATTGGTCAAATAGTAGTCACATGACTAGCGGCGGGAAAGACAATTATTGGTTTTATTAATATTGTTGTTTCTTGTTGTAGATCGTTCATTTTTGGTGGCCAATAGTCGTGAAGGACAATGTCATATAATTTATTGTTCAGATGGTTTTTGCCGTTTAACAGGCTATTCAAGAGCCGAAGTCATGCAACGGCCAGCATCTTGCGAATTTCTTTGTGGTCCATTAACATCACAACAAGCTGTCGGCAGTTTAAGGGATGCCCTACAAGAAGGTGTAGAGAAACATGCCGAAATACTCTATTATCGAAAAGATGGTAAATATTTAAACATTTCTTTCTTGTTTCTTGGGTTTGTTTCCAAAACTCTTAAAAAAGAGAAATCGATGGTAATCGTTAACGATCGTATGGTAGATGTTTGGACATATCTCCATCAATGTTTCAAGTGGTTTATGGACTGCAAACACAAAATTGAAATGAAATATAAGAGAAACGATCAATCATTTGGACGACAGATGTTATAATGTTTAGTTTCAAATCAATTAGTTGAAACAAAAAAAAAGAGAAAAATAAAATAACAGTAACGATTCCATTCCAAACAGTAATTAGTTTATAATTAATTCAAGTGACTGTGACACACCTGGTTTTTGAATATTTCAAATATCTCTTATTGTAATTAATTCACGGTTAGCATTACAGCGGTAATGCATCGACGCCTAAAATTGGAAAACTTCCACTGTAGACGACTTGCTTGCTTGAAAACAAGACTTGACGCTCAACTCGATTCAGTCCCGTTCTAATGCGTTCTAGTATGCACAACTGTTCACTTGAATCAATGTCAGTTGTCTTCTTATATATTTTATATTATAAAGTCAATATAGAAATTCAAATTATTCTGCACCATTATGCTAATAAATGCGACAAAACCGAAACTGAAAAGACGGTGTTTTCGTTGAATAGAACTTAAACACACGACCTATATTTTGTCTAGAAAAACATTGAAAATCTACCTTTGTTGTTGTAAATTACCACATCATTAACATTGTGGTGGTTGTTGTTGTTGTTGTTGTTGCTGTTCAGTTTTAGGTTGCATGATAATGATCGTAGAATAATGTTTGATATGAATTCAGGTAGAAAATACAAATAGAGATGTTTGAAATTTATTAGATAGAGAGAGACAAGAGGATTTTTTATAAACGTGTATAATTTGTAAAAAATTGATAAAATCTTGATAAAATATTTCAAAAGCAAATGACAAAAGAAATATTCAGGAAATGAGACATAGGGTGGTGGATAATGGATGAGAATTTTTCAATTAAAGTAAAAGCTGGGGAGTTTAATGTACCCGGCCGAAAAACAATTAAAAAGAATTACATATACAAAATTGAGTTGTAAAATAATTAACGATGTGTTAATGTTATCAAAAAACCAAAAAATTCCAATGCCGATAAAAAACCTACAAATCACATGCCTTGAATTCAAAGTATTTCATAGATACCTGCGTAATGTGGACACTTTGTTCAATACTTTTTCATAACAATGTATTATCCGTCCATACCAAGAGGAACTATGAGCGGACATGCGCTCTCAACATTTATAGATAGTAGTGACATTTCTGCTAATCTAATTGTACCCGAAAACACTAATTTCCTCAACTGTATTCAAATATGCGTCATTATCGTTGTCGTTGTTGACTGTTAGTATTAACTCTGGTATTCCGTACGTATCTGCTATTAACTTGTCTTGCTCCGCCTACCAATTGTCAAGTAACCAATGAATAAGTGATCTCTGAGCGGGATATTTAAATTTGCTCTGTGTATGCCTGTTTACTATTGGTTGAGTCTTTCAATTATAAATGGGAGGGAAGGTAACTGTTACCAATCACATGATACAGAACCCCACCCACCCCCATTATTGATTCAATCAACGAAGTACGTTTCATTGTTCACAATTCGCTCTAACTGAAGAAATGATTTTAATCACATTGTTACAATTATTAACGATCACAAGGAATACCTATCTTCTATCTTGTTTTATTAAATGAAGAAGGAATTTAATTATTCCGCAGACTATGTTCAGGAATGTTATTTTTTTTTCGTTCAACTCGTATAATATGTTGGAAATTTCCCCCTTATTTAATGATTTCTAGTTATTCAGTTTTCTTCTTGGAACGAATTCATTCTTTTTAACATATTCGTTGATCAATAAATGAATATTTTAATAATAAAAAGATTGACATTATTATTATTATTATTTTTTATATGTGTATATGTATAGTATGTATGTATGTATATATTCTACTACATGTACATATAACGCCAACATTTGTTGCATTCTTGAAAATCTTTGGCTAACATTCAGAGATTAATTTTAAACAAAATTTAGGCCGAAATTTTGCAACATTTCAAGGCTAATTGTAAGAAAAAAAACACATACATCACTAATAATAGTAATGATAATAATAATAAACTACATCCTGGATTACAGGGAATTTCATATTTGATGAAATTCCATGAAATATTATAGAATCATGTAAGAAAGATTGATCGATAATCGTATTAGGAGGAGCGCACATGTATCGGACGTATCGTATCGTGTCGCAACAGGTAACAAACCGATTCGATGCTTGAAGGCCAAGACATACGATAAGTTTAAGCAAATTACCGATTATCCGCAAACACGATTAACTGAAAGTACGTGACATACGACAGAACATGATTATTGTTAAATACGCTTGATTGTCATCGGAAAAATCATGTGACATACGGATGAGTAAATGACGATTAAACACTGAGGCATTCTTTGACATAACCTTCTTCTTTTCTCGTCTTTTTTTGACTACAAATCAAAAACTATTTTAAGCCGTTCTATGAAAGAAAGACAGTGATTTGAGACAAATCCTAATTTTCAAAGGGCAAATTGTTTTTATTTTCGTCCTTACCGAAAATAATTTTAACTTGAATCTATGACGTAAGGGCGCAATAATGACGTCACTTTTACGATGTATAATGACACAGTTTTCCAATCGAAAATCTAAAAATATTCACCCTTTATCCAGCAAAATACTGAAAAAGGGGAAAATCCTAAAAGATTTTACTATTATAATAATAATAGAAAAAACTACACAAATAGGGGTTAATTTGATGGTAATCTATCGGTCAAGTAGGCGGAGTTACGAGCACATATATGGGGGTTGTGAAAACTTTCAGATTGCTTATCAAAGTTTTCGCGGCTGTATGGTGTGTGTGAATGTTCTACAAAGATTCTGATTATCAATAAAAACTATATAGTTATTGATAATAAGTTGATGATGGGGGATGATCTAAATAGGGGTAGGTTTAACGTAACTATACAACAGTTTGTCTCAAAATACTATAGGTTACACCTTAAAGAATTTAACCCTTCTCTAATAGAACAACCACCATCGATCTGTTCCTGGTTTTCAGTTAGATATCGGAAGAGAAAAAGGGAGAGGGAGAGTTTTCAGGTTTTCAGTTCTAACTAGAACAGCCTATCGCATACACATACACATATGTAATAGATTAATAGAAGAAAGAACGTGCGCGTGTGTGTAGGGGAAAAATTACTCATTAATAAATTACAGAAAAAAATTAATAAATAATGAATAATAATCGTGTTTTTTGTTGTTTTCGTTGATGAAATTTTCTGATAATTATTCATTAATTATTTACTAATTTCATGTAAGTAAATAGTCAATTATTTAATGTTTATTGTGTGCATGTGTTGGTGTTAATTCATTTTGGCAATTGTTAGGAATTTTGCCAATATTTAAACAAAGACACAGTTAATAATTCAAAATACAAAGTACCATAATAATAATAATAATAGTAATAAATGGGCTAATTTCCAATGTCTTTCATATCTGATGCCGACATGGCATGCTTTATTTTAATTAATTTAAATGATTGTTTTTCTGTCACAGGTCACATTTGAAATAATATTTTCTGAAATTTATTTGTTTTGTCGAAAAGTTCTCTCTCTCTCTGTCTCATTAATTTTCATACACGTTTCCGGCACTTTTTTCCATGTCAAATTCAACATTTATAGTATGTAGGTATATTCCTGGTTATCCAGTTAATGACCGTTGACGACGGATAATCGAGAGTTTTTCTCGTCGACAGGCAGACATAACAGTAAAAAGTCCTGTCACTATTTCAAGATTTAAAACGAAGATATTCAGATTTATTAATCGTTGAAAGGTGGAAAGAACAAACAAAATAAATCACTTCTTCCGGTACATCATTTCCTGTTCTTTTTTTGTTTCGTTGGCGTTCTTTTTTTTCGGTGTAGTCGAGAGTGTTAATTACTGATTTACTTAATTTTCTAGTTGAATGATTTATAATTACGGATTCCATGTATTTTGATGATGAAACCCCAATTTCCTGGCTCAAAGTAGACGTTTTTGACCTAATTCTCGGTTAGATAGCAATCTAACAAGATGACTACTAATTAGTTCAAGTTTTCCGAATAACCAGGTCGAAAATTTCCATCAATAAAGGCAGAAAGCAATGGGAGGGTTACATAGAAAGCCCATTTTGGAAAAAGTCTAGGCCTACTTACTCTAAAATTGGGTATTAGCTCAATTTTGTGGCATGAACGGTTCTCGAGATATAGGCGCTCAAATTGAGATTATGCGACGAAAACTTTGAAGCACCGTAACTTCTACACCCTTTGAACGATTTTGACCCAATTTGGTGCAAAGGTACTAAGGACTATCATATTTACTTGCCTTTTTGTATCATTGAAGACTTCAAAGTCCCATTGACGCCTTCTAGTAGTTCTTGACTAGTAGTACCTTTGTACCAAATTGCTTCAAAATCGGTCAAAAGTCGTAGAAGAAGAAGGGTTCAAAGTTTTTATTGAATTAAGCTGAAGTAAGGCCCAATTCGAGGTGATAACTTTTTCGAAAATGGGCCGATTCTATATGTAACCCCGCCATTGCCCTTTATAGCCGTCCATTTCATTGAAAGCAAAAGATTAATAGTAGTGTGTTCAGTTGCAAAATCGTTAGTAGTTAGCCCTATAGGGAGTTCTATTCTTTTTTTGTTCTACAGGCTCAAAGTTCCTATGTTCCGAAGTGATAGCACCTATACGCAGCGAAGTGGATGACATCAGTTTGATTATAATCAATTTCGAGGATTTAACAACAATTCCAACGGCGTCCTTAGAAGGTAGTCCTGTGGGGAAACCCAGACTTAGTAAATGTAAGTCTTATTGAAATCTCAAAACAATAAATTAAGTAAAAAAACAACAAAAAATACATTTTAGTTGATCGGGCTCGAGCATCGTTTCGTCAAAGTTTACGTTTAGGATCAAATCTACGTGGTCGTGGATTACGTTTAGCTGGTTATTTGACACCGCCAAGTGACGTTACAGCTGCCGAAGAAGAGGCAGATACTTTGGAACAATGGTATGTTTTTCGAATACTTTTTATTGTTTTTTAATCTTTCTTTTTGTTTTTGTGGGTTGATTTTCTAGTCCATTGACATCGAATTCACCAACACCGATTTTAGAACAGACCTGGGTATCAAAAACCGAAACACCAACAACAACACATACAACAATCCCAGTACCAACACAAGCGAAAGAGTATACGGCATTAACGATATCACATAGCGCTCCAGCTAGCCATCAAGCATCATTTGAGAAAGGTGATGGTACGGAAAGGAGACCACCGATTAATAGTAGTCTTAGGTACGAGTATTGTCTTAGAGTCGACGACAACCAATCAGAAGCCGCAAAATTGTCAATGTCCGATAGAACATCCATCGAACGGCTGGAATTTGTGGCTCTTGATTGGTTGCTGTCGAATTTTGGACTGCAGTGACAAGAGCGCCCGTTAGAGTAGGAAGATACCGAATGTCCGACAAATCTGCGACCGAGAGTAACGAAATCGATCCAGATTGGATCTAGAGGATCGAGATTTGTCGGACACTCTGTAGAAATTTTCTTTAAATAAGTTTTTTAGGTTAATTAGTTTGTTTTCCTGTTTTACTTTTCTGTGTTATTGGTGTTGTTTGGATTGTAGAAAATCTTTGAGGAGGTAGTATATCCTTAAGGGATTTGAGGAAGGTATAAAAAGATTGACTAGCAAAAATTTATAAAGTTGTACGTTGTAATAAAATTTTATCTTTATGATACTATTTCGTTACAAATAGGTTTTAAAATTTCATTTTTACGACTTCTTTAATCTTGTTTTATTGTTTTACAGAATCAATTCTTTCCTTATTTTCAATTTTGCAACAAATTGTTTTCTAATTATTTGATAATTCTAATTGTTTTTCTGGTTTTTATTTGTTTTAATCGTTTTATGAATAAATACTTTGATAAGAAATTTTTGAACTATCCGACTCAGGATTTTTTGCTTTTGCGTGATCGTTACAACGAACTAGCAATCGTTTAAGTGATAAGAGGCTTTAATGCAAAAATTCCGAAGTTCCGGAATAGAATGGCAGTAATAAGAGATACAACAAGAAGTTCTGAAAAGATCTCTCTTTTGCTTCCTTTCGTCTGTAGAGAATGACGAAAAATTAAAAAGCTTTCCATCGGTTTCAAAAGAGTTCAACAGAAAAAACGACTTTCCACAAATTGTTCTCTAATGTTTTAATTTTAACTCCTTTTTTATCGCCTTTCTTGTCAATTTTTTCTACATAAAACTAAAGCTTTAGCTTTTACACAACCCTTCAAGACAATTAAGGGTTAATTTTCCTTAAGGGGGGAAACCTCTCAACTACGAGTATAGTTAACTCTACCGTGTAAACGTACACCCTGTACTCATATTACCCATAATTGGAACGATGTATAAGTGATCCAAGCGAAGAAGAACCTTGAGCGGGAGTGCGCAACAGATTTGTAACGAAAGCAAGGGGTTTGATGCCAGATTATTGTCGAACTTTTCATTTCAAATTCAGAAAATTCTAATTGTAGACTAGTTCTTCAGGAATAAGGTTAACTGTTTTGTTATTATTCTTTATAGGCAACACACACCAAATAGAGTATCGCATGCGACAAGTTTAGATGCTATAGCTAGGAGGCAATGTTTTAGAACAGGATTTCCTACAGTTAGTGTTTGTAAGTTTTCTAAGTCTTTTATTATTGTTGTTGGTTAATGACTTTTTCTCAAACTATTAACTATTTTCTTATTGTTTATTTTTAGCTAATAAACCTCACCTCAGTAAACAATTTCCAAATGTATCATCAGAAAGTGATCTACAACGATATCGTACAGCACAACATTCACATGACCGTAAAAGTCCAAGTTTAAGTAATCCAACCGATTCTTTAAAACAGAAAGTATGCCCACAGGTAACGTATTTTGTCTTATTATAATTATTATTATTATCAGTTTTCAACATATTAAGAATAAAATAAATTTTTAGTTTTGAAATGTACAGGATGTTCGACCTAAGCGGAACCAAATGGCGTTAATATTGAATGAAAGGGTGGAGATAGACCTTGTTAGTTTCAAAGGATAGTGGCGAACTAGCTAGAAGAACCAAATGATGCAGTGTTTCTCAACCGGTGCGCCGTGAATGGAGCACCATGAATTCAATTAGTGCTAGAGACAAGAGGGTATTAAAAGTACTCCATTGGTCTTAAAAGGTTGAGAAACACTGGAATACAAGACTACTAGAAAATAGAATTTTTGAAAAGCACTCCAATTCGAGTGTCTACAAAAGAACCCAGAAATGCAGCGCTTCCCATTCGTGCTCCACGAGTAAGGGAAAGATTAAAAGCGTTCTACTGATCTCAAAAGGTCGACAAACACTGGAATACTGTACAGTAGTATTAGAAAGCAGAATTTCTGTGGAATGGCGTTCTACAAAGGGGCCAAATTACGATCCTGGCTAGTTAAACTTCTTTACTAGTTTCTCTGTACGTCTGGTATCAAATTTATCGGCCACTTCGTTCTAGAGCCACTCCTGACGACCACTCGATCCTTTCAATCAGTGTTAACGCCACGTTTCACCGCCCAACCAAAAACACCGATTCCAGTCGTATCGGACATCCTGTATACGACCAGAAGCAAACACACATCTAGATATAGATTTTAAATGTTTGTTATGAATTAAAATTTGTATCAAACTTATTTTTAGAACGAATGGTAGTCGTTGTTGTATAGTATAGTTTCTAAATTTATTATCTATCAACTGAGAGAGTTTGTTGGTTTTCCTTTAAACAAAATAAAAGAGAGAAGAGAGAAAAAATTTACTCAATACCTATTTTTAAACTTAAATTTCATCAATATGGAGAAAGTGTTGATGTGTGCTGTTTCGTTTTTGAAATACTAATTCCAGTTTAACGCGAATCAATGATTTATTCATTAAAACATGTTGTTACAGTTCTCATTTCAAGATAATGGTTCAGCAAAATATTTCCAAAGTGGTTTACATACACCGAAAATGGGTGAAAAAGTTGCGCAGGTAAGAATCGATTTGTCGTTTCTTGGTTTCATAAAGTCAAAGCATAACGGCAATCAAACCAAATTTAGTAGTATCGCTAGAAACTCAGTTACAGTGCGATCTATTAAATTGATAGTCGAGTGACGTAAGAAACGTATGTCTACGCTTTATCGTTTGTTACTAAACGGTCACATTATGTTAGGTTAATGTTAATGACATATATGACTAAAGTTGAAGTGCCGTAAAATCTGTACAGATGGCGCTACTGCAGTAAGCATGGCACACTTTGACCGTACATTTTCTAGATCGCACTGTATATTTGTGAGATTTTATACGTTTTCTAAGAAAAATCGAAATACTGGCGGAATATCCTGATCCGGTCAAGGCATTCTGTAAATCATTAATTGATCCTTAATTACATAACAATTTGTAGGTATAGTTCGTGATCCGTTTGAATTTCCAATGTATAAATAATAGAAACTATGCGGTTTCTTCCCGATTGGTTACAAATCCTTTCGATCTGCATTATTCTAGACATGCGCTATTCAACAAAATGAAAATCTAAACATGCCACTCGAATACTAGCGATTTTTCAGAATTTCTTCTGACAAAGAGTGGATTTTGAGAGAAGAAGAAAAAAAAACGCAACACATTGACGCCTGAAGACTTGAATGTGCACACAACGAAACAGGATCAATAATAAAACACACAAGTGTGTATATATATTCGCATGTATGTAAAAGGACACGACTATTACATACACAAAGACATTTAATTGAAAACATATATATAGATATAGTGAGTACTGAAGAAAGGCGTTATACATAGAATAGTTTGTGTCCACAGTTAGACCAGTACGGATCTTGTAAGACGACATCACGACCTATAAAATCCAACGATTATTTCAGGCATGCTATAATGCTTTCATGCATATTCATTGAAAATCGGAAACAAATTTCATATGCACAATATTTTATTGACACTGTCGCCCGGCGCATCCACCATTTTCGACAATTTCAGCATAAATTTCAGGCTTTCTGCTTTATCATAAATTATTTTTCCTTTAGATTTTGATTAAAGAATTCTAGTGCTTCCATTTGCTTATATTACAACATCTAAAATAATAATAATATTAATAATAATAGTGATAATAAAATATTGTCGCCCGGCGCATCCACCATTATTGTAGAATCCAGCACCTTATTGTATTATTGTGTTTTTGCGATTGTCAATTTTTTTTCTTTATCAGAAATTCTTGCTTTATTGCATGTCATTTTATATTAATTTATAAAAAAATTGTAAAAACCGACTGGAAACTATAGCAACCGTTTAATATTTACGTATAGTTTGACCATGATCTAGTTATTTGTGTGTTAACTATTATATAGTTCTACAGAGTTTAACATTATAGATTCGAATTCATAAGCTTTATTTGCTTTCTGCCAGTCATACACGATTAATTTTTGTTTGACTCAAGTTAGTTTTGAATACAAAAAAACAAAAAAAAAAAACAGAAAAATGTTGATAAAAAATCATCAAATTGACGAAACTGTTAATCAAGAAAATGTGAATATTATCAAGAGAATCATTGATGATTTCGAACAGAATAGTAATTTTATTACAACTAACAATAATAATAATAGTAATAATAATAATAAATGTAAATTACATAAACGTGGACGTAATTATAAAATAAGTCAAAGTGATTCATTTATCAACAAGCATGATCAAAGTTCACTAAAAAGTACTAGTGTTGATGGTTCCGATTTACGTATTACTTCCAATAATAACAGTAATAGTAAACATAATAATAATAATAATAATAATGATGGTAATAATAGGCCCGAACCAGAAATCTATACAAATTATATTGAAAATGATGAAAATTTCGATAATAATCCAATTAATTTTAAACGGAATTCATCAACAACAACTAGAAAAAGTTTGTTTAAAACATGTGAAGATGTCCGTCGTTATACGGAATCGAAACGGCATCAAGATCGCGTTAAAAATAATGTTAAAGAGGTGAGTAAATATTGGTTTTTCCTCAGAGCGATAAAATGCCTGTGTTTTTTTTTCATTTACTTTTTGATTTCTAGTAGGTATTTGAAGTTTAAAAGAGATCTATAGTGACATGCGCAAATATCTACTTTAATACCAAGTCGTATTGATTTTGCATTCTTACAAGTTCAATTTTGCAAATTTCCAGCATTATACTTATCATCGTTATCAAGAATTTTTGCAATCGATACTGCTTCTTTTGTGTGTTTCTATAAAGGGAAGCTGTTACTACTTTTGGTTTGTATGTCACATTCAGATCTCAAAAACAGTAATAGCTATCGATAAATGGTTGTCACAGTTAGAATCTGTGCCTTTGGAAAGTGGCCAGAAGATTACAGAAATCTGTAATCCGTCAGGCGACTTTTATTGGTTATTCAATTGATAACTATCCAAAGGACATTTGTGACTCTTACACTAGAGTGTTTATTAAATACACGATGCGTTCATAGGTTTGTTAGTAGTAAAGACCATTTGGTCAAACAGTTATTGCTTGTGATGTTGCGAGGCTATAATAACTGTAGGGACACAAAGGCCGTTGCAATGACGTCATTGCTTCGTGCAGGGAATCAGTATCCGTCCGTTATTTATAATCAAAGGTTTGGTATTATGTTTTTCTATATTTCCTCTTTGAATTTTCATGACTTTTCTTTGAGTTTTATGAAATATAAGAAGCTTTTCCTGAAACTTAATGAAATCGACTTTTAGATTTTTTCCAATTATCATTTATAAAGATCCTACACTTAATCTGTATGAATTATCATTTCCCTCAATATTGCCAACAAGAAATAACTAATTCATGTCTTCTTGTACAGTGCCCGTAAAATTTCTATGAATATCAACTTATTGACTTATAAAAGTCAAATGGGTCTCTTGGGTCACTTGGGTCTCTTTTGTCTAAAAACTACCTGCTACCGGATCGCCCCCTTTTCTTATAAATCAGAATTATCTACTGTTGCTGATATAGTAGATAAACTCTTTTGTTGGGTCTTACCACAACGTAATTTGACCGTAAAAGTCAATATTCACAAAATTTCTAAGACTTCTATAACCGTATTGTTAAAAGTTTGAAGAGATATCTTTCGATTTATCACCGAACTAGAAGAGTCTTGTTATCTCGATAAAATCAAATTAAATTTGTCCTTCAATGTGCTTAGAATTCATAATAAACGTCCTATTAGACAATAGCAAGGGCGCAATATTTGGAAAACATCTCACCCGGCGCATCCACCATTTTTGCAATCTAGTCTTTTTCACGTACTTATCATTTTATTTAACAACTAAAATCCTCAGAAACGGAAAAATAATGTTGATAAGAATATAAAGATAGCAATCATTAGGTATACTATAGTTCCAGTTTGACGTCAACGAAAAGTTATAACCGACCCAATTTTCATTATAGAGATTCTCGTTATATACAAGTCGTGTGGTAGCAGACAAGGAAAAAGTTGGTTTCCGAGAAATTAAACTCTCTGTTGTAATGAAATTTTAACTTTAAACGTCATTACTGCATTCATTACAAGAAAAATTAAGGCTAATTTCCTAGAAA